>OVAV01000863.1:457-15548 GCA_900406375.1 Iberis amara | reverse complement strand
AGCCAAAGCAACTCATGGTTAGCAAATAACCTGTTAAAGAAACGAGATGTCATCTACCCTTGGATTATGCTTTGCGTAGAGAATGGGAAGAACTGCCGGTTCTGGACAGACAATTGGAGCCCCTATGGACAACTACTACAATTGGGAATTGGGGCCCCTAGAAGACTTAGAATACCAAAAAATTTAAGACTCGCTTCGCTGCACTCACAAGGTCACTAGTCTTTACCCCTTGCAAGATCAGAAAATGAAGTCAGAATTCAAGCATTTATCTCCTTGACATCACTCACTGACTCCAAAGACTACTATAGGCGGTGGATAAATGATGATATCAAAGGGGAAAGTAAAATTAACAATATTTACTCTGCAATTCGACCGACTATCAATCAAGTCCCTTGGCACCACATAGTTTGGTTTAGAGGTGGGTATCCCGAGGCAAAAAATTCTAACCTGGCTCATAGTTCTGAATAGGTGTCCAACTCGTGAAAGACTTATATCTTGGGGACTTCAATCTCCTCCAAGCTGCCTCCTCTGTGACCTTCTTCCGAAAAGCAGAGATCACTTATTTATCTCTTGTTCATATTCTTGGGAAGTCTGGTTCCAGGCAGCTCATGGGTGTAATTTCACTTCCCCACGAGATTGGCCAACTCTTATCAACGCATTGATCTCTTTTACAAGTCATAAATCAGCTAGACTTCTCTCATACTTGCATGGCAGACCACTCTCTACACCCTCTGGTCTGAGAGAAACAGCAGGCTACATAGATCTATAAGAGACAAGTCAAACACTCTACCTCAGGAAGAAGTTTCTCTTCTGCTGGACCAAAACCTGAAGCCCAAAACAATTGATGAATCTCTGAAGCCCAAGCTGAAGCCCATCTCAAACACAGCTTTGTCTTCAACCTGTAAAGAGACAAACAAAGTTAACGTTAATAACAGAATTGCAGAAAAGAATAAAGCAGATTCAGAGCACAACTGTCCAATCTCACTACACAACAAATATCAATTATTAGTTGAGCAATAGAGTAGTGACATGTGTACTAGGGCAACCTTAGAAGAATCGAATATTTTCCTATATATTCAGAACCTTGTAATCAAGCTATGATAAGGATGAATCAATAAAGAATATGTTTATCAAAAACGTTTTCTTTCTTCTTCTGTTTTGCTTTCATGGTATCAGAGCCATGGAGGCTCAGATTTATCCTACATTAAACATCTCAAATTGTGTTATTGTTAAGCTTACTGAAAGAAACTATATTTTGTGGAAAAATCAATTTGAAACCTTTCTCTCTGGACAAAACCTTCTGGGATTTGTAGATGGATCTTATATCCAACCTGATCAAACCATCCCAGTTCCTGGAATAGCTGGTGATGGTGCGGCTGCGAATCCTGAATACCCAGAATGGTTAAAAGGAGACCAAGTCGTAAAATCATGGCTGTTGGGTTCTTTCTCTGAAGACATTCTAAGTGTGGTTATTAACTGTCGTACCTCACAGGAAGTTTGGAATGCCTTGGCTAGACATTTCAACAGAGTGTGTTCTTCCAGACTCTTTGAGCTCAATAGACAACTTCAAACAACACAGAAGGGTGATAAGAACATGGCTGATTATCTTAAGGAAGTAAAAACTCTTTGTGACCAGCTATCCTCCATTGGTAGCCCATTCACAGAGAATATGAAAATCTTTGTTGCCTTACATGGCTTAGGCAGAGAGTATGAGCCCATCAAAACCAGTATTGAGGGCTCGATGGACTTACTTCCTAGCCCTACCTTTGACGATGTCATACCAAAGCTCACCAACTATGATAACAGAATCCAAGCCTACACACCAGAATCCGTCTCACCACACTTAGCCTTCAACACCATCAGATCTACAAGACAATCTTCATATTTTGGTGGCAGAGGCAGAGGATATGGCAGACAAGGATCCTTTAGAAATAGAGGGTTCTCTATAAGAGGAAGAGGTTTCCCTCTACAGATATCCTCTTCTTCTTCATCTACAGGGTTTGTTAGCTCCTATGGAGAAGACTCAAGACCTCAGTGCCAAATCTGTGACAAAGTAGGCCATCAAGCTCTCAAGTGTTGGCACAGATTTGACTATGTCTATCAAGTTGAAGAGACACCAACAGCTCTAGCAGCACTAAGAATAACAGATGTTACAGATCATTCTGGAACTGAGTGGTTTCCAGACACTGGAGCTACGGCTCACATCACAAATTCTCACCAGAATCTACAGCAAGCCCAACCATACCATGGAACTGATGCAGTAATGGTTGGGAATGGAGAGTTCTTACCTATTACCCACACTAGATCTACTGCTTTCCCTTCTTCTTCAGGTAAGCTCAGATTAAATGATGTTTTAGTGTGTCCTGGCATTGCTAAATTCTTGATTTCAGTATCCAAAGACACAAAAGAATATCCTTGTGCTTTTGAATTTGATGGTGATGGTGTTTTAATAAAGGACAAGGAAACACAGAGGGTCCTAAGCCTGGGAAAAATCCTTGAGGGCTTATATATGCTCAAGGATGCTCCAACTCAAGTTCATTACTCCACTAGGCAGCTAGCTACCAGTCAGGATGTATGGCACAGAAGGTTGGGTCATTCTAATGATCTAGTTCTTCAGCAACTTGCATCTAATAAGCTCATCTCAGTTACAAAGAGCTTCTCATCTATGTGTGACGCTTGCAGAATGGGAAAGAGCAGTAGACTTCCTTTTATTTCTTCAGTTTTTTCTGCTTCAAGACCCCTAGAGAGGATTCATTGTGATCTCTGGGGGCTATCTCCTTTTATTTCATTACAAGGATTTAAGTATTATGTTGTGTTTATTGATCATTGGTCAAGATTTTGTTGGTTCTACCCTCTAAAAACAAAGTCAGACTTCTTCTCTACATTCTGTCTTTTTCAAACCTATGTGGAGAATCAACTAAATACTAAAATCCAAACATTCCAGTGTGATGGTGGTGGGGAGTTTACAAGTTCTAAGTTCTTAAATCAGTTGGCCCTAAGTGGGATAAAACATCAAATTTCATGCCCCTACACACCACAACAGAACGGCTTATTAGAGAGAAAACATAGGCACATCACAGAACTAGGACTTTCTATGATGTTTGATAGCTCTATGCCTCAAAGATATTGAGTAGAAGCTTTCTTCACAGCCAACTTCTTAATCAATCTGCTTCCAACAACAGCTTTGGATGAGAAAATAAGTCTGTATGAAAAACTATTTGGGAAACCACCAGACTATTCATCTTTGAGGTCATTTGGTTGTGCATGTTACCCCACATTGAGAGACTATGCTACACACAAGTTTGACCCAAGATCCCTCACTTGTGTCTTCCTTGGCTACAATGAAAAGTACAAAGACTATCGTTGTCTCTACCCACCTACAGGTAGAGTCTACATTAGTAGACATGTGCTTTTTGATGAAAATTCATTTCCTTTTGCAGGAAAGTATGTATCTTCTCATCCCACACAACAATCAACATTACTTGGTGCCTGGCAATTATGCTTTCAACCACCATCTCATACCTCAGGCTCTAATGATGCAGAAGACTCAACTCAAGACAGCTCCTGCCCACCAGGCCCACCACTTCAAACACCTCACTTCTCTGGTCATATTCTTTTAGCCTCAGCTCCTTACAATGAAGAGGTCCCTGAACTACCTAATTCACCCTACAGCACAAGTCCTAGTCACAATTCTGAAGAGACTACTATAATTGAAGGGGAGTGTATTGGGTGTACGTCAGGCACATATCCTGTTTCTATAGGCAACATCACTCCTTCTTCTTTAAATAGGTCAGTCACTTCAGATGGTCAACAGATGACAAGGCCTTCACATCCTTCACCACAGCCTGAAGCTCAACAATTGGTACCACCAGCTCATCAAATGGTCACTAGACTAAAAGCAGGGATTAGGAAGCCTAACCCCAAGTATATTCTGTTAACACAGAAGGTAGCCTACCCAGAACCTAGGACTGGTTCAGCAGCCTTAAAGGATAAAGGTTGGAAACAAGCCATGCAAGAAGAACTTACAACTTGTAGAGACACCAACACTTGGACTTTAGTTCCTTTTGACCCCAAAATGCATATTCTAGGATGTAAGTGGGTTTTCAGAACTAAATTGAAAGCAGATGGAAGCCTGGATAAACTTAAGGCTAGAATTGTGGCAAAAGGCTACAACCAGGAAGAAGGAATTGACTATTTGGAAACCTATAGTCCAGTTGTAAGGACTGCTACAGTCAGATTAGTGTTGCACACTGCCACTGTTATGGATTGGGAGGTAAAACAATTAGACGTGAAAAATGATTTTCTACATGGAACTTTGTCAGAAACTGTTTACATGAAACAACCATCTGGATTTGTGGACAAGACTAAACCTACTCATGTTTGCAAATTACACAAATCATTCTATGGTCTAAAACAGTTACCTAGAACATGGTTTGACAAATTCAGCACATATTTACTTGAGTATGGATTCATCTGCAGTAAAAGAGATCCATCTCTTTTCATTTATATCAAAGATTCTGATGTGATTATGCTACTTCTATATGTTGATGACATGGTCTTAACAGGAAATAACAAAGCTCTAATTGCAAGCATGTTGGATCAAATGCAAAAGGAATTCAAAACCAAGGATCTAGGGAAACTACACTACTTCCTAGGCATTCAAGCACAATATCATTCCTCTGGCCTATTTCTTTCTCAACACAAGTACACAGAAGACTTACTGGTATTGGCTGGAATGCAAGAGTGTGCACCAAGTGACACACCACTTCCCCTGCAGCTTGACAGAACTCAAGACCAAACTGAAGATTTCCCAAATCCTACATATTTTAGATGCCTTGCTGGTAAGCTCCAGTACCTGACTTTAACAAGGCCAGACATACAATTTGCAGTTAATTATGTATGTCAGAAAATGCATCAGCCTTCAGTCTCAGATTTCAAACTGCTAAAGAGAATCCTACGTTATCTAAAAGGTACTATCAAGATGGGTATTTCATTTAACAAGGATACTGATTTTACACTAAGAGCCTACAGCGATTCAGACTAGGCTAGATGCAAGGAAACTAGAAGATCAATTGGGGGGTTTTGTACCTTTTTAGGAGACAATATCATCTCCTGGTCATCTCGCAAGCATTCAACTGTCTCAAAAAGCTCAACAGAAGCAGAGTATAGAACGTTATCAGAAACTTCCTCATAAATTACATGGCTAAATTTCTTAATGAAAGAATTGGGGATACCTTAGGTGAAGATTCCAGAGTTGTATTGTGATAATCAGTCCTCTGTGTACTTAACGGCGAATCCAACTCTCCACAATCGAAGCAAACATTTTGATACCGACTTTCACTACGTTAGAGAACGTGTTGCTCTGGGTTCTCTGATCGTCAATCACATCCCAAATCAGTTTCAAATCGCCGATATCTTCACAAAATCATTGGCGTACACTCCGTTTTGTTCTCTCCGGCACAAACTCAGCGTGGACTATCTTCCAGCTCCTCCGACACCGAGTTTGAAGGGGAGTATAAGAGACAAGCCAAACACTCTACCTCATGAAGAAGTTTCTCTTTTGCTGGACCAAAACCTGAAGCCCAAAAAAAATTGATGAATCTCTGAAGCCCAAGCTGAAGCCCATCTCAAACACAGCTTTGTCTTCAACCTGCAAAGAGACAAACAAAGTTAACGTTAATAACAGAATTGCAGAAAGGAATAAAGCAGATTCAGAGCACAGCTGTCCAATCTCACTACACAACAAATATCAATTATTAGCTGAGCAATAAAGTAGTGACATGTGTACTAGGGCAACCTTAGCAGAATCGAATGTTTTCCTATATATTCAGAACCTTGTAATCAAGCTATGATAAGGATGAATCAATAAAGAATCTGTTTATCAAAAACGTTTTCTTTCTTCTTCTGTTTTGCTTTCAAGATCCACTTCAAAACCTACATCGATTCTGATCAGAGACATAGATAAATGGTAAGAAACAGAATTTCATCTATGCGAGACAACTCATCAAAATTATCTTCCAAGATGCTTCAACTGTGGTTTAGGACCACAACTCCTTCAAATTTGTGGTGTTAATGCTGGACGGTTCACCTACTCCTCCACTGCCAATTAATTTCTTCAATTTCATCTGAAACTTCAATTTACTTCTCGGGCATGTCGACAAAAATGGTTCAAATGGGTTCTTAATTATCGTTTACTATAAGCTAGCCCAATAGGTTTTATTGTAATGGGCCAAGGGCCTCAATAACATTTTTCCGTTTCATTTATTTCAATAGAAATAGAATGCCAATTAACAACAACAACAACAAAAAAGACATTTAGTTATTAGTTGTACCATTACAATTATTAACTAAATTAAAACAGAATAATAATAAAAATATAGAATAAAAATGACAAGGTACTAGTTCAATAATAACGAGAATTTTTCAAGTCACATTTACTAAAAAAAAATGTAGTCGTTTTGGTAAAATTTAAAAATCAAATTAAATCGTACCTATTTTTATTTTTTGTGTTAATTTTCGAATGGAAACTGGATGGGCATGACAAGAATGAGAATTCTCCAAGTCACATTTGGAACAAATAAAAATAGCAAATCATATAAAAAAAGGAAAATAAAAAGACATGTACAACTATAGATAGTTATTAGTCTTACATGTACAATTGTCAACTAAATTAAAATGGATTAACAATGAGAAGAGGTATACTTTAAACTAATTGATCTTTTATGTTAATCAATTGGGAACGTGACATGATATGATTAGAATGAGAATTTACCAAGTCATACTGAAGACAAATATATAAAAAGTTCAAAATGGCTTGATTAACTACATTTAGTTATTAGTTTTACAAGTTCACTGTTAACTTAAATTAAGGTAGAATGACAACAAAATATTCAAATAAGAGATACAATTTAAATTACTTTCATTGTTTCATCTAATACTGTTTTCAGAGTTTATACACCAAACACAAAGTACATAGAAGTTATTCGTGTACAGCTTAAATGTCAGCAATTCATTAGTACAACTGTTAACTAAGTATAGTCGATTAAGAAAATCGAAAATGTCAGAGTATGACTATATTTAATTAACAGTTATACACATATAACTAGTTAATTTTACACAATTATATTTCAATTTAAAACAAGAAAAAAAAAAATGGAATCATCGATGCCAGAGAAAAATAAAGACGAGAAAAGTGAAGAAAAATTCATAAAAAATCTAGAATGACGAAATAGCAAAGGTGTAAGAAAAAAGGATGACGTTGGTGAACTCAAGACATCGGAAAACAAAAGAGAAGCGAAGATTTCGATTTACATGCATGAGAGTTTGTGACTAGGGTTTTTTCACTACACAAGACATGCTTAGATTACTAATGAATTCAGGAGTCAAAATGATGATTATTTTAACTGAATATAAACCACTAAAAATATATTAAAACCTATAGATAAATTTTAAATGTAAATTTATCATGATTTTTCAATTATGTGTTATAGAAAAATGTAACATAGCCAAAAAAATCATGTGGTTTTCGTGTATTGAGCATGTAGAAGTAGAAAAAAAATTATTAAAAAATATTTTCCTATCCCAATAGTGGTGGCTGAACGAAAAGATGGGAACTCACATAAAAACCAGTTTGATTTCCGCTTTAAACTTGAAACATTTTAATGAATTAAGGGATTTTGTATTTATCTCATTTGTTTAACATGATATCCAAGATAATTGTAAAATTAGGTTATTTTCCCGAATTAACCAAGCTAATAAAAAATAATAAATTAATTATATATATATATATATATATTTTTTTATTTGGAAATGTACCATATATGTAAAATTATTCTATCTAACCATCTAACAAATTGACATTTATATATATAATCATTCTCAAATTGGAAGAAACTTTTTGAATTTTAAACATTTTTTTATCGACAATATAAATATAGTAGATTTAAAAGAGAAACTCGCAAAGAATATAGACACTCCCATTCGGGGAAGATGAGAAATTCACATTAGGTAGATGAGCTTACCTCTAGAAAAACTAGCTAATACTAAATCTAAATCTAAATCTAAATCTAAGACACATCCCAAACTGGGATTATTCTGACGAAAAAGGTTATGCCTTCTTTCTAGACAAGTGTGCCCCTGTCATGTCTATGTTGCGGCCTTTCGCCTTTATGGGAGATCATTGGAGGAGGCTGATCCTCACGGAGATCCCTTTTAAGACCTAAGATAAATATATTGTCGACACAGGAAAAGAAAAGTATTAAAATTGTAATACATACATAACATAGAGGTGTCAAAACGGATTAAAACATGCGACTTAGGTCCAACCCGGACTGCCATAGGGCGGACTTGGACAAAAAAAAATCTATGTCCATTTAAAGGCAGGTGACGCGGGTTGAACAATCACGGGCCGCAAGTTTAATGGGTTTTTTCTGCGGGTTGGCGGGTCGGTCCGCGGATTACTAATATAAATAAAAAATAATTAAATTATATATTTTTGTATTTAATAAATTATAATCTATAAAATATGTAATAAAACATAAAATTTTAGTGTATAAAATTAAAATACTTATAAAAATTATATATTTATATTATTTTTTATTAAATTAAGTTACCAAATTCAAAATTTATACATTTTTATTTTAATTTTACTTAATATAAACATAAATAAAGTGTCTGCGGGCCAACCCGCAAACCGCAAATTTCGCAGGTGTGCGCTTGGACATCCTATTACCTGTTTATAGATTTTGCGGGTCAGTCTGCTATAAGTTAAAAAAACTGAACCCATTGCAAACTAGACCAAATGGATGCGGGCAGAGCCGTTCGACACTTCTAACCTAACAAAAGACAATATTCATAAAGCCCAAAAACAGGCCCATAAGACTACAAAAGGGGCCATCGATATGGCAAGAGTGAGTGGAGGATAGCTTGCCATGTAGCCCATGTAGCTGCAAGGCAAGCGGCGACGGAGAGGATGACCGGCCACCACACGACAACGTCGGAGATCACGGAAGCTCCTCCCCTGACATCAAACACTCCTGCAAAAAAAAAACGCTGAGATATTTAAGCCTGCTTCGCCGGAGCCACCAAAGACGACCACCACGAGGAAACCTCTTGTGAACCACCGTCGCACTCCTTACACTAGCCATGCAAGCGAGATCCACACACCAACGGACCCATCATAGATGAAACTCTGATAGATCGAGGTTTCGAAGCCCAAACCAGAAGGCGAGACCATTCGTAATAGGAGCTAAAAGATAATAATAATCATGTTATATGTAGCAACAAAGTCATTTGCACGTTGAAAAGTAGAGATTGGGTTCATCTGCATTGTCAACTGCGGTATATGTATCTTGTCCAATTTGAATCAAACCTTTTCATTTTTAATGTTGAAATTTAGTTGAAGATTTGATAGGCTAAATTTTTTGTGTAAAATTGACATAATCATAAAATTCGTTGGATGACATAAATTGTTTTAAATCTTACAAATCTAATTTTTACCGTTTAAGTTGCAATGCTAATCGTCCAAAATTATTAAAACAATCACCAAACCCAGCAAAATGTGAAGCACTAATAACTTTCTCAAATTACAACATACAATTTGAGTGGAATTAAAAAAAAAACCTTTTTAAGAAATGGCATTGATGGAAAGTAACTTTGACCTAGTGATATTTATAAGTTTACATGAATTAAGTAACACCGTCTTACCCGAAATTAAGTCACCGTGTCTATGATAGCATATGAATTTGGTTATTGGGCTTGTCTTTATTTGTTGTCCAAATGTTAAAAGAAAAAACTAAAAATGGCATTGATATAAATTTAAAGAAAGATCTACAAAACGACCCTTAAACCTACCTATGTTCCGAATATGTTGCTTTGATATCTGATTTTATAGTACATAAGTGTTCATTATGCGTTTCACTTGGTTTTACTGAAAATTATATGCATAATTATAAGTTATTTTTTACTTAATCTAAATTCACATTCATATTTCTGAATTTTTTTATTTTAAATCATTCTTTCTACCTATATTCTACCTTTTAACGATATAACTTAACTTACATATACATATATCTTAACATCAAGTATGACCAGAGGCAGAGGCAAATAGTAACATACAGGGTTAGCTGATCCCACTTAAAAATTTTTAAAAAGATTATTGTTTGTGATACAATGTTAATAAAATTAGTTAGGCTTTTTTTTGTTGACCCGAAAAAATATGTTAAAAACTAACTTAAACCCTTTATTTTTGTTGTTAACAAATGTTATTGTTTTTATCATCGACCAAATATTGTATATGTATATTATCTCCATTATTTTTAGACAACAACTTTTTAATGAAATATTAAATTATGTTAAGACTTTTTTACATAGTTTTGATCATATGTTTTGTCAAACTCCTTGGTTAACAAGTTTGTGTCATCCTGCGTTTGTTCAATTGTTGGATTAAAAAAATAAAAAACATATCTCAGAGAAGTTATAAACTATGGAAACTGAAAACAATTTTGACATGACAGAGCAAAACAGTGATTCAGGAAGATGAAAGGGTGCAAGCAAAGACATTTCATAAAAAATCTGAATAACAAATGCCTGAATCTTCAAACAGTCTCAACTCAAAGACAAAATCTTAGTCTGAATACAATGTTTCTATTGCCTATAACATGTCACATCGATCTACCTTTCTTATGTAATGTCAAATCGCATTATAAGAACCAAGCTTGAACACTGAGAATAGAACCTCAAAAGCTGGTTTTTGAGGAAAAACCGCCTCCGAAAGATGACCTAAAAAAATTTATGTGAATGTATAGAACTAGATGTACCAAAGCTCTATCTGTGTTTTCTTTACTGCCACAAACCTCAATCACCATGTTGCCTCCACAGTGAGGACTCACATACAAATCTGCTTCAGTTCTTCTAAATACTGAGCTGATGCCAGCTGATGTGTCAATGTCGACAAGTAATCTGATTCGGTTTGAGCCATCTGCTCTATCCGAGTAGAGCTCTGCATTTGTATTGCAGCCTCAACCAATGGGGACATCCCTTCACAAATCTATATGATCAAACAATATCTTAGGTTAATTTATTAAACATATACATACCAAATTTTAGTTAAGTTATACATATCTCTCTGCTTGAATAACTATCATCCTTTCTTCTTCTTGTAAAGTATAAGAGTGGGTCATACATGCTTTGGCCTTTGCTATACTTATTGTTAACGTGTAAGACGTATAGCAAAGGCGATCAAGAGCGAAGAATCTGCAGTCGGTGAAAAAGATGAACCTGATCTTTGTAGTCACAAAGGTAAAACTGGTTTCCACTTTCTTAGTTCTTTTTCTATATCAATATATTAATTTATGTTTTTTCACTTTATTTTAGTGAAATTTCCTTTAATTGATTGAAATTTTGTAGGTGCGTGTTAAGAGACGAGAAAGAGCGAAGAATCTGCAGTTTGTGAAAAAGATGAACATGATCTTTGTAGTCACAAAGTTAAAATTGGTTTCCACTTTCTTATATATGTTTCTATATAAATATATTTATTAATGTTTCTTTACTTTCTTTTATTGAAATTTCCTTTAATTGATTGAAATTTTGTAGGTGCGTGTGAAAAGACAATAAGGAGTGAAGAATCTGCAATCTGTGAAAAAGATGAACATGATCTTTGTAGTCACAAAGGTAAAACTAGTTTCCACTTTTTAATTCATGTTTCTTTACTTTCTTTTATTGAAATTTCTTTTAATTGATTGAAATTTTGCAGGTGCGTGTGAAAAGACGATCAAGAGCGAAGAATTTGCAGTATGTGCAAAATATGAACATTATCTTTGTAGTCACAAATGTAAAACTGGATTCCACTTTCTTAGTTTTGTTTCTGTATCAATATATTAATTCATGTTTACATTCTTTTATTGAAATTTCCTTTAATTGATTGAAATTTTGCAGGTGCGTATGAAAAGATGAAAAGGAGCGAAGAATATGCATTATGTCAAAAAATGAACATGATCTTTATAGTCACAAAGGTAAACTTGGTTTCCACTTTCTTAATTTTGTTTATATATCATTATATTAATTCATGTTTCTTTATTTTTTTATTGAAATTTCCTTTAATGGATTGAAATTTTGCAGGTGCGTGTGAAAAGACGATCAAGAGCGAAGAATCTACAGTCTGTGAAAAAGATGAACATGATTTTTGTAGTCACAAAAGTAAAATTGGCTTCCACTTTCTTAGTTTTGTTTCTATATCAATATATTAATTCATGTTTCTTTACTTTCTTTTGTTGAAATTTCCTTTAATTGATTGAAATTTTGCATGTGCGTGTGAAAAGACAATCAGGAGCGAAGAATCTGCAATTTGTGAAAAAGATGAACATGATCTTTGTAGTCACAAAGGTAAAACTGGTTTCCAATTTCTTAGTTTTGTTTCTATATCAATATATTAATTCATGTTTCTTTACTTTCTTTTATTGAAATTTCATTTAATTGATTTAAATTTTGCAGGTGCGTGTGAAAAGACGATCAGGAGCGAAGAATCTGCAGTATGTGAAAAAGATGAACATGATCTTTGTAGTTACATAGAAATCCGCTTCAGTTCTTCTAAACACTAAGTTGATGCCAGCTGAAGTGTCAATGTCGACAAGTAATTTGATTCGGTTTGGGTCATCTGCTCTATCCGAGTATCTGCTATGTATTTGTATTGCAACCTCAACCAATGGGGACATCCCTTCACAAATCTATATGATCAAACAATTTCTTAGGTTAATTTATTAAACATACACATACCAAATTTTAGTTAAGTTATACATACCTCCCTGCTTGAAATAACTATCATCCTTTCTTCTTGTGGTAAAGTAAATTTTAGTTAAGTTATACATATCACTAGGTCAAAGTTACTTTCCATCAATGTCATTTCTTAAAAAGGTTTTTTTTTTAATTCCACTCAAATTGTATGTTGTAATTTGAGAAAGTTATTAGTGCTTCACATTTTGCTGGGTTTGGTGATTGTTTTAATAATTTTGGACGATTAGCATTGCAACTTAAACGGTAAAAATTAGATTTGTAAGATTTAAAACAATTTATGTCATCCAATTAATTTTACGATTATGTCAATTTTACACAAAAAATTTAGCCTATCAAATCTTTAACTAGATTTCAACAGTAAAATGAAAAGGTTTGATTCAAATTGGACAAAATACATATACCACAGTTGGCAATGCAGATGAACCCAATCTCTACTTTCCAACGTGCAAATGATTTTGTTGCTACTAACCAAACAATTTCCAGTGACAGAAATCGGGTTGGATAGGGCATGCAAAGAGTGAAACATATATATATTGGGAACTCAAACAAGTGTGAGTAGGAGTTAAAAGATAATAATAATGATGCTATATTATACTAAATAAAAGAAATATATTAAGGCCTTTGGAGATATACACGTATGATTTGCAGAGCTACTTCCTCTGATTGCCACATCAGCGTAAATAATTTCAGTCTGCCACGTCAACTTAAACAAAGAATCAGACTTTCAAAGCGGATATGTAGCACTTATTCTTGAGATGTACTCTGGTCCTTCGTTTCGTTTTCCCGTTTTATTCATAAATCTCTCTGCCTTCCTCTCCCATTGCATCCTTTTCTCTAATCTGAGTTCAAGTACAAAGTGTTGATGTGGTTCGTTGTTGGAGACCCCTGGATTGTAGTTTCGACTGATTTGGATCCATCGATGCCTTCATCGTTTGTGTTCTCTCCATCTCGCCTATCACCGCTGCATCCATGATCCATCGCTCCATCTGCTTCTCCTTCTTCTTCTCTTCTGACTGAGGAACTTGCTTTTCATGGAATTTTTTTAAATCATATATGTCTGCTTCTGATAATGTGTAGTTTAAGTGTGGTATTTATACTTTTTTCTTTAGGATATATATTGAGTTACTTAGCTTCTAACATATGTGTTCATTTAGCTAAGATTGGACAGATTTCATCATTTCCTTTGAGTGCTAGAACTGCAACCAGCGTTGAGGAGAATATCTTCAGAGATTTTGATTCTCACACAATCAAACAAAAGAGGTACCAATCTGTTCAAAATACGCCCTCTGGTGACAAGTCCCCTTAGTCTCCGAAGCAAATTAGAGAGGATGCAGTAAGTACTCTATTTGGTTTGTTTTTTGAAAGTCATGGGATCACAGGTATCCATTCTTGAAACGTTCATTTAATCATCCATAGTCCATAGAATCCTATTAGATTAAGCGAGATGCATGTTGGAGTTTGAAAGTCTAAAAATTAAAGTATAGTCTGTAAACAGAGAGATAATCCACTAAATAATATAACTTATGCATTTTCTTCTATATGGCAGAAGGTGGTCATATGTAAGATGAAAATATTGGGTAAACTTGGATCATTACGATCAATTGAATTAATAATGTTTCATATGTGAAGGAAACAACACTGCAGTTTCCATACATAAATAAGCCCTACTTGTCAAATGGAGGGTGATATATTATTGTCATTCTAATTCTTCTAAAGGGCAGAAGGTGGTTACATGTAAGATAACTTTTGAAGCCTGTGAACTTTATCTGCTAATTCAACTGTCTTCCCCCCAGGATCAAGTTGCATCTATCCCTCTAATTTGGTTCCATTCACAAGGAAACCTCTTTTCATTATCATTGACAGTGATAATAGTACGTTTTTAGGGTAAGCACACTCAACTCCATCTTTCTGAAGTTCAGAATTATCTCTGCTACTTTTTAAGTCAAAAGATATGAATTTTTCCTACCTTCAACTGTGAGAATATATGTGGGGCGGAGATAGGAGAACCAACCCAAATGCTTTTGTCTCCATCCTATACTCTTCCACTTATCTCTTCTAATGATAGATTAAAGAGCAGTGACTTTGAAGGTAATATAATTTTGTTTGATAAAACTATAGAAACATTGGTTTGTGATTGTGTTTGAATTAACATAATCTTCTTATTGTAGATGCAAATACTTCTGCAATGGGCCATGTTATTCATTATGAAGACTTCTACGAAAGTTAGATGAAAATATATATGGAAAGAAAGCTGAGACATTCTCAAGAAAGAATGAAGTTAGTATAAAACAGAAGCTGATCA
>OVAV01000862.1:0-15549 GCA_900406375.1 Iberis amara | reverse complement strand
AGTTTCTATTCGGTTTGATTTCCGTAGGCCTGCGTTTAAATAGAGAGAAATTACACTTCCTTGCGGAAGATCTGCAACAGTCCAAATTGAATATGAAAGATTTAAGAGGAAATGTTTAGCTTGTCAGAGAATGACACATGAAGCTTCGTCTTGTCCATTGTTTAGAGTTCAGGATCAAACACTATAGTCTCAACCTTTATCGGCTCATCAAGAAAGAAAAGAAGAAGTTTCTGTTCATACACAAGCTGGTTCTTCTCAAGCTTTAGTAACAGCTGAGTTACCTTTGGACTACTCTTTCTTAGCTCACCTCCCCACCCAAGAGAAGAATGTATTAATCCAATACATGGCAGTAGATGATCCAAGTGAGAGACAAGCAAGAATACTGCGAGTAAAGGCCAAGCTTGATGCTGGAGATTTGAACGAATATTCTAGTAAAGCTCACATCACTTCTGATCTCGAGAAAGGCAAGAGCCCTGTCTTCGGTTATTCCGGACAAAGCCCTCATTTACTCACCCGTATCCTCTCAAGTGGTGTTGTTGTGTCACGATTTCCATTCCAGAATGCATCATCCCATAACCAAGAAAGTTTGGCTCTTGATTTCACCTCGTTGACTNAAGAAAGTTTGGCTCTTGATTTCACCTCGTTGACTAGTTCTACGGTCTTCAAAGTAGGTTATAACAAACTTATTTTGTCCGGAACTTCAGCCCACGGTAAATCGAGAAGGAATAGACCTAATAAGTGGATTCACAAAGCACGAAAAGATAACATATTTGGTCTTTCATCAGAATCTGACGCCACCATGTGTGATTCATCTCATGTTATTGCTGGCGGTACCTCAGAAGCCCATATGAATGACGTTCAAAGTACTCCCAAACGAAAAAGAGTTGGCAACGTTTCTATTACTGATGAGTCCCCAACTAAGAAGATCGTTCAAGCTCACAAGCAGATATCTTCTCCCATTCAAAAGACGGTAAGTGAGCAGGATTTTTCGCTCACTCCGTCTGAGCATCAATGAGTATTATGAGCTGGAACTGTCGGGGATTAGGAAACGACCCGACAGTTCGTCGTCTCCGGGATTTGCGCCGGGTGCACTTTCCGGATATACTGTTCTTACAAGAAACAAAAAATTTAGTGGATATTTTGGAAAATTTGAAAGGAGATTTGGGTTATGATAACCTATTTACAGTGGATCCAATAGGTTTAAGCGGAAGACTCGCTCTCTTATGGAAAGATTCTTATAACGTCACAATTTTGTTTGCTGACAAGAGATATATCGATACAAAGGTTGAGCTAGGATCTCTGGTCTTTTTTATCACTTTCATTTATGGTGAGCCTGTTACCAATCTACAGCCAAGATCATGGGAGAAACTTAAAAGCTTAAGTGAAAACAGACAGTATCCTTGGTTGGCAATTGGTGATTTCAATGATCTTTTAGATAATTCAGACAAGCTTGGAGGTCAAGCCCGACCCGACGTATCCTTCTTACCTTTTCGTGAAACGATCCGTGCTTGTCGTTTTGTTGAAGTTCATAGCTCCGGTAATTTTTTCTCATGGACTGGATACCGGAACAGTATTTGGATCCAGTGTAGATTGGATAAATGTTTCGGGTAATAATGAGTGGTTTACGCTATTTCCAAGATCTCAAGTACAATTTTTTGATAGTATTGAATCTGATCATCGGCCAATGTTGTTGAAGTTTGTGCATGAAAGCTTTGTGTTCAGAGGTAAATTTATGTTGAATAAACGTTGTCTTGACTTCCCAGAAATTCATGATATTGTACGCTCCTGCTGAGAGATGATGATCCAAACAAGAACACGTTTGACAGGCTGGCTCTTTGTCGTAAAGGCTTATCTAAGTGGCGTCGTGATAATCCTCAGAATGCTAAGGTCCGAATAAAGCAACTACGATCTCAGATTGATCAAGAAATATCAAAGGAGTTTCCAAATGCAGAGACAGTATTTCAATTAAAACAGTCTCTAAATATGGCTTATCATTCTGAAGAACTATTTTGGAAACAAAGAAGTAGAGAGCGATGGTTACTAGATGGAGACCGAAACTTGAAATTTTTTCACACTAGTGTGAAGAGTCAACGTAATAAAAACAGAATACATATGCTATATGATTCTGATGGTGTTGAGAAATTCGGTGAAGGCTCAAAAGGGGAAATTGCAGTTGCGTATTTTCGGAATCTGTTTACATCAACAAATCCACAAAGAAACAATGATGTACTTGAATCATTCCTCATCGTGTTACTATGGCGATGAATCAACGACTATTAGCTAAGGTATCTGAACTTGAAGTACGGAGGGCAGTCTTTGAGATTAATCCCAACAAGTCTCCAGGAGCTGATGGTATTACGAGTCTTTTTTATCAAAGATTCTGGCCGGAGGTTAAGCAACAACTGATGAAAGAAATTGATGGTTTTTTCGAGACTGGAATCTGCCCAAATGATTGGAATTTCACTCAGATTGTCCTCATTCCTAAAGTTGCTGTTCCGAAAAACATGACAGAACTCAGGCCTATCAGTCTTTGTTCGGTCCCGTATAAGATCTTATCAAAGATTCTATGCAATCGACTTCGTCGGATACTGCCCAATATCATTTCTTCTACTCGAGGCGCGTTTGTAGCCAATAGGCTAATCTCTGACAATATCCTTATAGCTCACGAGATGTATCATGGTTTACGTACTAACCCGCTTTGTAGAGAAACATGTATGGCGATCAAAACCGGCATGTCCAAAGCATACAATAGAGTGGAATGGTCTTTCCTTCAGGATGTTCTGATAGCTATGGGTTTCGATCTAAAGTGGGTTAAGTGGATCATGTCCTATGTATCTACTGTTTCATATTCGGTTTTTCTAAATGGCTAGGAACATGGTTTCATTAAACCTGAAAGAGGACTTAGACAAGGGGACCCAATCTCTCTGATGCTATTTATCTTATGCGCTGAGTTTCTAGTTCACAGCTTGCAACGTGCGGAAGCACAAGGGAAGATTAGTGGAATGAAACTCACCCTTCAAAGTCCAGCCATTCATCATCTACTTTTTGCAGACGATAGTCTCTTTCTATGCCAGGCTACTTTGCAAGAGAGCGATGAGATTATTAAATGTCTAAAGGAGTATGGTGAAGCTTCATGACAGATGATCAATTTTCAAAAGTCCTCAATTATGTTCGGTGATAAAGTGGATGAAGAGTTGAAACAACAGATCAAAGACAGGTTGGGAATACAAAATGAGGGCGGAGTAGGAACTTATCTAGGACTTCATGAATGCTTCAGCGGTTCTAAGAGAGATCTTCTTGCTTACATAACCGAAAGGTTGAAGAAAAGACTTACAGGATGGTATGCTAAAACTCTGTCTCAAGGAGAGAAAGAGATCTTATTAAAATATGTGGCTATGGCGCTCCCGGTCTATGCTATGTCATGTTTTCAGTTGCCAAAACAAACTTTGAAAAATTTAACAAGCGCTATGATGGAATTTTGGTGGAATACTAAGGCTGATAAGAAACCTATTTATTGGGTTGAATGGAAGTCTTTATGTAAACCAAAGAACAATGGAGGTTTGGGTTTTAAAGATTTAGCACTTTTTAACCAAAGTTTATTGGCAAAGCAAGCATGGCGACTTTTAGACAAACCAAATAGCCTACTAGGCCAGGTTTATAAATCTCGCTACTTCCCGAATTCGGAGTTTCTAAATAGTAGATGTGGCAATAGACCTTCTTACGCTTGGCGGAACATCCAACATGGTAAATCTTTACTTCATAAAGGCCTTTCTCGATTCATTGGGAATGGCTCTGATACCTACGTTTGGACATCTGCCTGGTTACCTTTTCCTATCCCTAGAGCTCCATTCAATCCATACGGTCCAATGAATGTTCTCCTTAAAGTTTCGGATTTGATTTGCTCACAAACAGGATCATGGCAGATGTATATCCTGGATCAACTGTTCTTACCGGAGGATAAAAACATGATTTTGTCTTTCAGACCAAATCTGAACCGAACAGATAGGTATATATGGCACTACACAAAAAACGGAGCTTATTCGGTTAGGAGTGGTTATTGTCTTGCCTCTTCGTTGGAAGAAGATCCTACAGTTACAAAGATGTTTAACCAACCTTCTTTAGATGAACTTAAGAGTGAAATATGGCAGCTCAAGACCTTACCAAAAATTAAAATTTTCATTTGGAAAGTTTTAAATGGAGCTGTAACAGTAAAAACAAGGCTTCGATCACGTAGTTTAATGGTCAATCCACTCTGTCCGGTATGTAATCACTATGAAGAATCGGTTAATCATGCTCTGTTTGATTGTATTGGGGCAAAATCAGTATGGCAATTGGCTGGAGTTGATGTTAATTCATGTGATTTCTTCTCACATTTGATCTATGCTAATCTAGACTTCTTATTCCACTTGTCTAAGAAGAAGGAAATTGTAGATTCTATAAAACATCCTTGGCCTTGGATTCTATGGATGATTTGGAAAGGAAGGAATGCTGTTTTGTTCAATGCTATCCCTTTTAATGCTGATCAAATTCTCCTTCAGGCTCGGACTGTAGCTACAGCTTGGATTCAGGTCAATAACCATGCTTTAAAGCCTGCAATTCTTGGACCCTTGGTTACAGCTCCTCCTTAACCGGTTTGGTCTCCTCCACCAGAAGGTTTTTTGCTTTGTAATGTAGGCAGTAGGTGGCGCAAGAACTACACTTATGTAGAAGCTTCTTGGATACTTCGTAATAGTGCCGACGATGTTCTTTTCCATGGAATATCACCGCCTAATGGTACCTTAACAAGTTTTGAAGCAGCTATTGTGTGTATTTCTTGGGCTGTTGAATCTCTCATGTTCTTAAGAGGAAGTCGGATCATATTTGCTATTGATAACTCGGAGCTCATTTCTGCAATTCAACAACCGGTTGAATGGCCACGCTTTCAATACCAGTTAGAAGCTTTCGTGTTCAACTTGGGCGCTTATCCTCAGTCTCGGGTTATAGGTATTATTTCTTCTGCTAATAAATGTGCAAATGCAATCGCAGCAAGTGTCATTAGAGACGGACAGACTCAATCCTATATTGCTAGAGCTGCTCCAGTTTGGCTAAATATTGCTTTAAGGAACGAGGCTGTTTCTTCTTCATAGTCTTTCATGCTTCTTTTCTTCTGTTATTACCTCTAGTACTCTGCTTTTGTTTCAATTATTTCTCTGTTGTCGAAAAAAAAACACAATAACATTTACGTATTAAAATAAAAACTACAAATATTAGTGTATTTTTCTGATAAATTTTACGAAATTTGAGTATTTTTTATAAGTTCACACCTTTCAACTTGTTCGTTTTGTTCTGTTATCTTGCAAACCTCAAGATTATAGTAAAAATCAAAGTGGTTACTTTGTTTTGGGAAGAAACAATTCATATTTGAAGTGTCGATTATGAAATTTTATAGGGTTGACTTCATTATATATACCCTAAATTATATACAATCAAATTATTTATTCCCAAATTTTGTATCTTTTGCGAACATCCGCTAAACTTGTATATCTTATTATCCGCCGACTACTTAAATTTTTCGATCTCATCACTAAACCATCATGCGAATAGTAAGTCTAATTTGCGATTTGACATTAATAAACAAAATGAGGTGATTTATAATAAGTAATTTTATTAGCTGGTTCTTTATATTACTCTGATTCTTGTTTGAAGATGTTAAAAAAAATCAATTTTAACAACTAAAGTAGCAAAAAATTATTATAAATTGGTTATTATAAATCAGCTCATTTTTTGTTGGGTTTTAAGTGAAAATCCAATTCTTTAATATTTTTTTATCACGTTTTATTATTTGGAAATCAATCTTACTAAGGCAATCTCAAAGGAATCACACCTATATTATATGATATAATTACACTTGTAGAACTCATAAGAATGTAAAGTTTCAATATGTAAATAGAACTTATAATCAGTATGTTGATAAGTTAGCAAAAAAAGCTAGAAAATCTATTATATAAAGTAATCTCATGGATGTAAATCTCTTTATGTAATCTCATGGATGTAACTTCTCTAATATATATAAAGTAATATATATATATTATATATATATATTATCTGGATATGTATCCTAATCAAAAGCGTACCACAATGATTTAACGGTCACCAATATATTTATATGACAAAATATCTTTGACTTTTGATATACTATTATATTTTAATTTAACTAAGACCATAAATAAAGTTTTTCTAGCAAACAATCATAAATATATATATTTTACCAAATAAAAAAAAATGTTTCCACACTAAAAGATTATATATATTTGAGGATAGATGTGTTTTGAAAAGTATCTTTTACCCAAATCATGAGTAAATTTATATTCTTTATGCTAGCTATTGCTTTCTTTTTCTTTTTGTCACCAACTATTGCTATGTATTTTGAGTTAAACGATTGCAAGCCTAATCATATAGTATTTCATAACCAACTTAGTCCTGGTAGTATTCTCGACATTCGGTGCCGAGATAATGAGTGGGGAGACAAAAGATCTCACCAATTACGCTACAATGAAACCCCATATATCGTTGATTTCAAGGATAATATTTGGCCAAAAGACACAGAATGGTTTTGTGTTATTAGTCACGGACCAAATTTGAAGTTTTATTATGATCTTGAAGCATATCATGCAAATTATCAGCGATGTGGTCAATTACGTTCATGGATTGCAAGAGAAGATGGAATTTGGTTTACAAAAAATTATGGGAAACCGCCTGGACTTGTTCTTAAATGGAAAGTAAAATAATATCTCTTTTCTAAACTCACTCATGCTTATTTCAAAATATTTTTCGTAATAATCTAATATGTTTTATTTCATCATTAATACAAATACTATCGTCTTAGCAAGTAGACCCATTTCCGTATTTTAAATAATGTTACAATATACAAATTAAAATTACAAATTGGAATTGTGGAAATGAATGCAGTAAAAAAAAATTCCGCTAACTCTAACGCTTATTTCATTTCGACATATTGGAAATTATGGGTTCAAAATATTTGTTACCTAATAACTTCTATGCTATCGGTCATGATTTCATATATTTGATAGAGAGAATATTATAAATAAATCGTCTAGCCTAGGCCAGCTGACTAAGCGAAATGATGATAATCTATGTTTCCTTAACATAATTTCGCAGAGACTCGGATATAGATTTTATCGAATCTTGGAACGTTGCTTAGTCCCTCCACAAATTTATATTTTGTAGAATTTGTCGGATATTTTTGGATTACCTACAATAATAAAATATAATAAATAATGTATATATATATATATATATATATATATGACTCATATAATTGTAGCAGACTAGTACATATAAAAACCTAGTAAACATTTTTATTATCGAACTGGACCTCTTTAGATAAATCCATAAAAGTCGCATATCAAATTCTTATAACTAGCTTTTGACCCGTGCTACGCACGAGGTTAATTTTTTTAGTTGAAATTATATTTTGTAATCTGACATATATTTTATGTGATAACTGATGATATGTGTTGTACTAATTTAAATTTTTGTAAAAAGAATATTATAAATATAAAAGAAAATCAATACGATATTTTATGTTTTTTTATATATTTGATAATCTATTTAAACCGATATGCAACATATATATTAACATTGTTTGATATTCGATATGTGAAAACCAGATCTTTTAAAAAATTAACCTTTATCATTCCGCATAATAATTTTTATTAACCATTAACCACTCTCAATAATGTTTTTATATATACAAATAATCATTTAAGTTCTAACCTGCCATGCATCATGTTTTCTAAATAATTTTTCATTGTTGATACTTGATATATATTTAAATTTTTTTATTATAATTGATGATATATCTATGTAGCTTATATATTTTTATACTTAATATGACATTATTTAAACATATTATGTTCGATCCGCGAAGAATAATGATCCTAAAAGTATTAACTTTTTCCTGATTTACATTATATTTTTAATGTGTAGAGAGTTAGGATTCTAATGTTAACAATTCTAACCCACCCTCTACATTATATTTTCTAAATAATGTTATATATTTAATAAATATTTTAGCTAAATTTTATTTTAACCGATACCATATATTAACTTATATTTTTATAGACCGAATAATATTACATATTAAATCAAGCCACTATACCAACATCGATTTTATATTTAACTTATTAATACAGTTTATATTTTATATACCAAACTCATTTGTTAAAAAAACTTTCTAGTTAAGTGATTTTGTTGCACATTTTTAGGAAGCAATTAATTTTACACTATTATTCTCAATGATTTTCTAGTTAAGTGTAGTTTAAATATTTTTATATTTAACATGACATTATTTAAAAGTATTATGTTCGATCCGTGAATAATAATGATCCTAAAAGTATTAACTTTTTCTGATTTACATTATATTTTTGAATGTGTAGAGAGTAAAGATTCTAATGTCAACAATTCTAACCCGCCCTTTACATTATATTTTATAAATAATGCTATATATTTAATAAATATTTTTCTAAATTTTATTTTAACTGATATCATATATTGTAACTTATATTTTCATAGACTAAATAATTAATATTACATATTAACTCAAGCCACTACACCAACATCGATTTTGTATTTTAAATTATTAATACAATTAATATTTTATATACCAAACTCATTTATTAAAAAACTTTCTAGTTAAGTGATTTGTTGCACATTTTTAGGAAGCAATTAATTTTTCACTATTATTCTCAATGATATTTTAGTTTTATCTTTTAAATCATTGGCATTTTATGTAAATTTTTTCTAATCAAAATAAGGTTTTTTTAACTGATGCTTTCCAATAATTATTATTGTGTAGAATCATGATATTTTAGAAAGTTTAATGTTTCTTAATGATTAATATGAAACTTATCTAATATATTAACTTTATCTAATTTATAAATACAAATTTCATTTATGAAATAATATTCTTTTGCATATAAAAACGAAATTAAATAATAAGTAATGTATTCTTAAATTTAATTTTAGAAATAAAAAATTATTTTTATAAGAAAGTATAAAATATAAATAGAATAATTGAAATTATATTAGAATATATTTTATTTTAAATGATAAAATATCTTTTAATATCTAGTGTAGAATCTTTATATTAAAGAATAATTAATATTTATTAATAACTAATATGAGAACAATATTGATTAAAGTGTCATTAATGAATTCAAAATTAAAAGATAAAATAAATGGTAATTTATGTAATATACCACATGAATGTAAGATTAATTTCCTAAATGACTCCTTAAATAATAGTTTAGATTGTATGAATTGCTTAAACAAAGTTTTTTAAAAGTATTTATATCTATGTAACTTTTATTATGTGATGCTAATGTTATAATGTGAATGATGAATGCTGGTTACTTATATATGAACAGTGAATACTAAAATATGAACGGTGAATAACTATAGGAGCATTCTTAAAAGCATCATAAAAAGTAATTATTTTCTAAAAATATCATACAATTTTAAGGGGATTTTCAAAAAGATCATAAAAATTAGGTATATTACAAAAAAAAATTGTTCAAAAAATACCAAAATTTTTTCAAAATTATTTATGTTCCAAAAATACCATAAACTTGAAATAGCTTCAAATTTAAACGCTAAACCCTCAAAACCAAACTATACTCCATTCAAAACTAATATCTAAACTCTATTTAGTGAACCAAAACCCAAATATTTGAATTCTTACCTCTTAAAATTCACTTTTTATGTTTGTGGTATTTTTAGAAGAAAAAACAATTTAATGATATTTTTGAAACTTTTGGATGTGAACATCTTTTAGTGGTATTTCAAGGAATTCATCTACTCTTAGTTCTTTTCAAAAATACCACAAATTTGAAATTGTGTTCAACTTCAAATTTAAATCCTAAACAAAAAAAACTAAATCATGCTCCCTTCAAAACTAAACTTATTAGTGAATCCAAAAATTTAAATTCTAAACTCTTAATATTCAATTTTTATGTTTGTGATATGTTTAGAAGAAAAACATAGTTATGGTATTTTGTAATATTTAGGATTGTATAGTATTTTCGAACAATGACATTTTTTTTTGGTATTTCATGGAATTTTTCATATGTGTGAATAAATACATATTTGCTTACTAAATTCAAAAATATTTTTTCCAAATTAATAAACATAAAATATCCTAATTCACTAAAATTCTCTAAACTTTAGAACCAAATCCATCGGCCAGTTATACAAGAAAATAAAGCAAAAACTATTTCGCAAGTGGGAAA
The DNA here is from genome assembly GCA_900406375.1 of Iberis amara. Classification (NCBI taxonomy): domain Eukaryota; kingdom Viridiplantae; phylum Streptophyta; class Magnoliopsida; order Brassicales; family Brassicaceae; genus Iberis; species Iberis amara. Next base: position 5,260 of record OVAV01000862.1, on the reverse strand, counting down.
AAAGGAGGTATTGATTGATAGTGATGTCATTTATGGCAAGTAGAAGTGTAAGCACCTTCGTGGAGCCATCGAAATAATTAAAAAATACTCAGCCGTAGCTATTGGCGTTGACGACTAGTTGCTACTTTAGTCACAATGGTCAGACAATTCAACTTCATTTCTTGAACAAATCAAATCAAATCAAACATTCAATGTATGTACTTCCAAATTTATTTTAGTTTCCAACTTTTTCTGCAACCATGCTTGTTTGACAAATAATCCTTAATCTTGTCGATTATTCTTCTAATGATTATCAAGTCCGACTTATAATACAAAGTAGGAAATATGATTATCATGTTGGTTAGCGCTTAGGATCAAATTGTACTATATAAATTCAATAGAATTTAGAAGTTTTTTTTTTTTTTGGTAATGATAGAATTTAGAAGTTAGTATGATTGGGAAAGTGACTAAAATTAAATAGTTAAAAGTTTATTTATGTATTTTTCTAATTTTTGTTCCCTAATTTTTTTTTAAAAAAATTAATCATATTGGTTAGTTTCTATTATCTATAAAAATAAAAGAATTTAGAAGTAGTATGATTGGAAAGTGATATTAATCAATTAGTTAAAAATCTACTTTTACATTATTTATCAAGACCGGCCTTGAAATTTTGGAGGTTTGAAATAAAATTAAAAAGTTTAAACTAATATATCATCTATTTGTTTTTTTGGACCATACAATTTTTAAAACATACCTATATGTAAATAGAAGTTTACGTTTTGCGGGCCTATAAAATATAGGGACGCGCTTAAAAAAATATGTGGGCTGTAGGCCAATGTTTTATTTCCAATGCCCAGGATCAACCCTGTTTTTTATTATCGAAATTCGATTTCATGTAGTTATGTTTCTATATTATAGGAATTAGCTATGGATCATATCTTATCGATTCAAATATAATTAAAAAAATGAATTTGGTATGACTAAAACGAATTTAAAAACTTTTGGCACCTTTTAAAACTACAATAACTATATAATTTTAATAAAATCTTTATTATACAACTCCATTCAAAGTCTCAAATTGAAAAATCTCATTAACTTCTGTATAAACCAAAAACTTAAAACTCTTTATATTTAAAAGTCTAAAGTAAGATCATCATGATAACTTGATTAAGTACTTTTAAATCATAAAAAGTCTATGCATGTACAAAGAATAAGACAAGACACATAAAATCTAAAAGCTAAAGAAAACAAGTCAGAAGTCCTACTATGATCTTTCTTGGTACAATCCACGAAACTCCCTCGAACCCTCTCTTTCTTCCCAAAGCTTTTCACTAATTCACTACTATATATTATCATAATCCTTACACTTACAAAAGATCAAGAGTATTTATAAACTAAGTTGATTTAGCCTTTTGAATTCATAAGCCAACACTTTTCTTCTAGATTTTGCTTCAATGGAAACTAAAGTTTCCAACTTTACACTCTATGAATCTGACCCATCTCTGATTACAAATCAAGTTCATTGCTTTCACTCAGAAACAAGCTCTAAAACCATAAATAACCAAACCCATAAACCGAATTCAACTCTTAACCGACGTAAACCGCCTTTACCGAATCTATCCGTACCGAGAACGGTCTCTGTTACAATGAAGAAAACAGAGGAAGAGACGGAGGAGGAGGAGAGACATTACAGAGGAGTGAGACGAAGACCGTGGGGAAAATACGCGGCGGAGATTAGAGATCCGAATAAAAAAGGTTCTAGGATTTGGCTTGGAACTTACGATACAGCCGTAGAAGCTGCAAGAGCTTATGACCTAACGGCGTTTAAGTTACGTGGAAGGAAAGCTATCTTGAATTTTCCTTTAGATGTTAGGGTTTGTTCTGAGGAAGAAGTTATCGGATTAGGGAAACGAAAAAGAGGTAAGATTTCTCCGGCGGTGGAGGAGGAGGAGGAGGAGGCAACGGCGGTTAAAGTTAAAGTTGAGGAAGAAGAGAGTGATACGACGGAAGCTGAAACTGAAGCTGTACCGTTAACGCCGTCAAGTTGGATGGAGTTTTGGGATGTGGGAAGAGGAGATGGGATTTTCAGTATTCCTCCGTTATCTCCGACGTCTCCTAACTTCTCCGTTATCTCTGTAACTTGAAGTCATCAACTTTGGAAAAGTCAACGGAAGATGACGTATTCACTTACGTCACTCTCATATAAAGTATTTATATATAATATAATATATATGTTATGCGGTAGTGTGCAAATATTAAGTTAGTAATAGTGTAACGCCAATCATTTTATTCGTTAATTTTTTTTATTACAAACATGTGGATGTTGAATATCTGAAGTATATTTTTATTTGTTGATGTTCTTATAAGTTTGTTGATTGTATAAAATATTTTGTTTATCAGTTTTGCGTTTAAGTCATATCTAACTTCCTCATTAGCCTAGGCCGGCTATAAAACTTTGGGGTTTGAAACAAAATTAAAAAATTGGAATCAATATTTTTTTTTTGGACCATTACTTTTTTTTTTTAATAACAGACCTATATATACATATAGAAAATTTTAAATTTTGGGGTTTATAAAATATGAGATCAGATTTATAAAATATAAGATCTTTAGACTAATATTTCATTTGGCTATGTTCAAGGCCGACCGCATTTGCAGAATAGACTCGATAGATTATAAATTGGATTAGAAGATACAAATTCAATCTTGAAAAGTAATTGATCAAAAACACAGTAATTAGTTGATTTTTAAATCGAAAAAGACATATACAATTTCGTGATTTGTGCATGCTAGATTTGTTGTTGTATCATTGTCTAAAAATTAATAAAGTTGTTTAAATGCATTATTAACAAGAAAAAGTAGATGCAAAAGTCTAAAGGAAAAGTTAAGATTTTCAAAATTTAAATAGAAAAACACATCAATCAATAGATAGTGCCGTAGAAGATTATCTACAAACATTACGTAAAGGTTTAGTTAATATTATCTTATGTAAAAAGTAAGAGGATTAGTTAATATTAGGGTGCAAATGGTGGAAGATAAAAAAATAAGTAGAATGAGGATTAAAAATATTAAGAAAAAATTAAAAAGTAGTGGAGATAATAATTTATTTCTTTTAATTTTTAAGAGGACTAATTAATCTCATTAGAATACTATATTTTAATTAAAAATGTGAATCACGTTTATTTTCGGATAAAAGAATATAAAGATACTTTTAAAAGATTTTGCGTAAATAACAATTCTACATAATTAATGCCTCCAACTTAACCATTTAATTACACCATAATTGATCTTTGAGCACTTCACANTAAAGGTTTAGTTAATATTATCTTATGTAAAAAGTAAGAGGATTAGTTAATATTAGGGTGCAAATGGTGGAAGATAAAAAAATAAGTAGAATGAGGATTAAAAATATTAAGAAAAAATTAAAAAGTAGTGGAGATAATAATTTATTTCTTTTAATTTTTAAGAGGACTAATTAATCTCTTTAGAATACTATATTTTAATTAAAAATGTGAATCACGTTTATTTTCGGATAAAAGAATAAAAAGGTACTTTTAAAAGATTTAGCGTAAATAACAATTCTACATAATTAATGCCTCCAACAACTTAACCATTTAATTACACCATAATTAAGTTACCAAAAAAAAAAAATTACACCATAATTGATCTTTGAGCACTTCACAAAAAAAACAAATGTATAAGAATTAAATGATAGTTAAAAATCTTAAGACAAATAGTCACCATTAAAAAGCTAAAAAACCACTAATTTGTTAGCAAATAACTAAGTATATGAACAATGGATAGTTCAAGGGGTTAAATTCTACAAGAATTAAATGATTGTTAATGAAATAGTCATCATCAGAGCCAAAATCAAGTTGGCACAACTTGAATACGTCCTAACAAAATAACTCAACTTGTCTCCATAAATACTTTCATATATAAGAATGGGATCCACAAGAGTCAACCAAAGAGACAAAGATAGACTTGTGATATGAGTCACTGACACACATGTTTAGGTCCATAATTTTCTTCAAACATAGGTGTAGGCATTCGATTTATTTGGTTTTTTTCAGTTCGAATTACTCGGTTTTTGGTTTTTTAGTGCCGAATTGAACCGAATAAAAATTCGGTTTGGTTTAGTTCAATTTTTTCAGTTTTATAGTTCGATTTATTTNCAAAAAAAACAAATGTATAAGAATTAAATGATAGTTAAAAATCTTAAGACAAATAGTCACCATTAAAAAGCTAAAAAACCACTAATTTGTTAGCAAATAACTAAGTATATGAACAATGGATAGTTCAAGGGGTTAAATTCTACAAGAATTAAATGATTGTTAATGAAATAGTCATCATCAGAGCCAAAATCAAGTTGGCACAACTTGAATACGTCCTAACAAAATAACTCAACTTGCCTCCATAAATACTTTCATATATAAGAATGGGATCCACAAGAGTCAACCAAAGAGACAAAGATAGACTTGTGATATGAGTCACTGACACACATGTTTAGGTCCATAATTTTCTTCAAACATAGGTGTCGGCATTCGATTTATTTGGTTTTTTTCGGTTCGAATTATTCGGTTTTCGGTTTTTTAGTGCCGAATTGAACCGAATAAAAATTCGGTTTGGTTTAGTTCGGTTTTTTCAGTTTTATAGTTCGATTTATTTGGTTCAAAAATTTTAATTTCGGTTAAATTTTAGCTAATTTTTGGTTTATTTTCGATTAATTTCGATTTTTTCGATTAATTCTAGCTAATTCGTTTCGATTCAGATCGGTTCGGTTAATATAGTGTAAAATAAAATTGTTGCCAAACTGGACCGAAAAATCAAAATAATCGAATAAACCAATTCGAATAAACCAAACAGAATTAACCGAATTAAATTTGGTTCGGTTCGGTTTAAATGCCCAGACTTTTTCAAACATATCACTTGTAGATTTTTCTTCCTATGTCTTGTCTGCAAAATAAAAATGGCAAATTTTTGGAGGAAAGCTCTGATTTGGAACAGCTAATGAATATGATCTGATCCGATTCTCTACATAGAAGAGATCTTAGGGTTATCGATCTTTTCTTGAGTTTCGATGTCCATAACACTTTGTAATTCTTCTTCACCAGTCAAGAAACTTGGTTGATTTGTGGAAGCAAGGAGTCTAGCCCACATTCTATCAGTTACTTTCACTGTATTGGTTACTTCAGTCACCCTCTGCAGAAAGTAAAACATGAGCACTTATTTAATCACAAAGGTTTAGAACTCTTAAATAATTTATAAGAATGATCAAAGA
>OVAV01000861.1:0-15556 GCA_900406375.1 Iberis amara | reverse complement strand
ACTAGACTAACCCAACATTTTGGGTAAAAAGTCTAAAATACCTTAGTTTTGTAAAAATTACAGGTTTGCCATTTTGATTTAATTTTACACCCAAAAATCCCAAAAACAATTAAACTAACAAAAACACTTAAATTACATTTTATTTGTTAATAACAAAAAAACTTCTCATGTTCCTCGTTGCCGATTTTTCATCTTCGTCGTCGCCGATTTTCCATCTTCGTCGTTGCTTCATCTCGCCGTTGTCGGTGTTTGTTGGTTTTCCCCGTTCGTTTGTCTTCTTCGTTCCTTCCCGTTGTAGTGTCATCTTCTTCTAGGTGTTCGTTCGTCTCCGTTCGTATCTGTCTTCGCCGTTTGTTTTCCTGGGTGTGTCTTCGTTTCCCATATCAGGTGTCCCTTCGTCTTCGTCCTCGCCATTCTTTCCGTTCTTTCTTTTTCGTTGCTGTTCTTTTGTTTTCATCATCGTGCTTTCGTTTTTTTCGCGTGCTTTCGTTTTTGTCATTTTCCTCTTCGCTGTTAGTTGTCTTTGCAGTCTTTTATTTGTTATTGCAGATTTGTGTTTGCAGTTTTTATTGTATAGCAGATTTGTGTTTTTTATTGCAAATTTGTTATCGCATAATTGTTATCGCTATTACAGATTTAGTTTTATATTGCAGATTTTTGTTTCTATTGCATATTTTTATTTCTATTACAATTTTTTTATATTGAATTGCAGATTTGTTTAGTTTCCCATATTTGTCATTAACTACAATTTATATTTTATGCTGGAGATTTTTACATAGGTATGGCTGGATATCCACCTAAGTTGTATCCTGGTACTGGCGACATACAAGAGAGAAGCATAAACCATGACTCGTCTTTAAAAAGGCTTCATGACAACAAAGAGAAAATAGGAGAAGATAAAGCGATGAAGAAAACTTCTTTTGGTGTTTTCTTGAAATTGACGGACATGACTAGTTATATATTCTCATCTTCAACAGTCCGTTATTTTTTGTTCCATCAGTTGGAAGTGAACAATAGCCATGAGATATGGTCTACAATTGACAGTAGGCCACTAATGTTTTCTCTGTACGAGTTTGCGGAGATAATTGAGCTTAATTGTGAGCCATTTGACCCTTCAGACAAATGCGATCTTGATAATCATAGTCTTTGGGAAAAAATGGGGAAAACATATGGGGAAGCTCCAACCCTAGATGAGTTAGATGCTATCTTACCACGTGTAAAACCCCAGAAATGGGATCTTCGGGAACGGATGATGTTGGCTAGGTTATGCTGCATATATGTTTTCATATGTGGCATTCATTCAGGTTCAAAGATCCCATTTAGGCTTGCGACGAGAGTCATTGATATAGACAATTTTGACAAGTATCCGTGGGGTAGAGAAGCTTTCACCTATTTGGTAGATTCCATAAAGACTACCTACTTTGAGAACTCGACTCAAACCGTTCAAGGATTGATACATGTATTTTATATATGGGTGTTTGATTCATTTCCTGGATTAGGGGTGTTGGCGGGAAAACAAAGAGAGGTCATTGAAGGGCCATCTCTTCTCCATTGGTAGGGTTGTCGTCTACGGTTTAGGTTTCAGGACTTCATTTCCAAAGAGATAAAGAATCACAAACAGGTACGTTTCCATTTCAGAATTTGTTTCATTGCAGATTTGTTTTCAGTTGCATATTTGTTTTCAGTTGCAGATTTATTTTATATTGTAGACTTGTTTTCAATTGCAGATTTGTTTCATTGAAGATTTGTTGCAGATTTGTTTTCAATTGCAGATTTGTTTTGTATTGTAGATTTGTTTTGTATTGTAGATTTGTTTTATATGGAAAAGTTTTTTGAAGCATTTGAGTTTTATGTAGTACGATGGTTGACTACCATTATTCATTTTCTATTGTAGGTTCATGTCAGACATATGATCCCGGTCACCCTGGACGCGATGTATCCTAGTTGGCCTGACAATGATCTCCAAGTTGATACTAGGCTTGATAAGTTGATACAAGATCTGATGAATGATGCCTTTGTCCCAAACCAATGGCATGTTGGAATTAATAATTCTCAGCTTGTGTTGGTCGCTGAGGGAGGAAAAAAGAGGAAGGTTAGAGAACAGAAGGTTATGGAGAGTTAAAAAAAAAAGAATAAAGGCAAAAGAAGAAGGTCCTTCGAAGGTTAGTGTTGACGACTCACTAACGGAGTTGGTGTAGTCGTTGGTCACCGCAATTTTAAGGATGGAAGCATCTATAAACTATCGTTTGACAAGTTTGGAAGGCAAGATTGACGCATTACAAGCTGATGTGCGAAACTTGAAGGAGAGAAAATGAAGGTTTGTTGAACCAGTAGATGAGGAAGTGGAAACGCTGGTTAGTTATGCCCTTTTCAAATAGATCTCATGTGTTTAATGTTGTTAATACTATATTTAATTTTCGTCTCAGTCCTGGTTGGTGAAGGCGGGTCAAGAAAAATGTGAGGATAATTTTCTTGGCCTGAAGGTGGAAAAGAAGAGAAACACTATTGAGAAAGGAGCCCCGTCTTTGAAAAAGGAAAAGAAAGATGAGAAATCTACGAGGAAGAAAAAGGGTATTTAGAGGAGAAATCGAAGGTTAACCAACAAAAGGTGTATGAAAAGAGGAAGAATCCAAAGAAAGTTGGAAAACCAATCTCATATGACTTTGATTTTATTGAAGATATGACAGAGAAGGTGGCAGAGGAGGACTGAAAAATGGCCTCTAGTTCTGAGTCTGAGGATGAAAGGAATCTCAAAGCTGTTGGGAAATCACTGGATATGATCATGAAGGCCATCGACTGTGTGGATCCGATTACATCAGTAGTGGAAAAGAGAGTCTCTACATTGGCACATACTCAACTTCCTCCTTTCGTAGGCAATTCTACCGTGAAACGCATCATACCAGGTGTTGTAACTTCACCAAATGACTATGATCCAACGGCTGTTGTGGCAGAGGACAAGCTTCGTCCCTTGATGGAGTTCATAGTCGGTGATGAGTATGTATCACACAACCTTCTATTACAGATTTGTTTTCGCAGATTTATTTTCTATTGAAGATTTATTTTCAAAATTTACTTTTAATTGTAGATTTGTTTTGCAGATTTATTTTCTATTGCATAATTGTTTCGCATATTTATTTTCTTTTGCAAAATTGTTATATATTGCAGACTTATACTAACATCTTCTCTTCTGATTACATGGAACAACCTATAGGAAGATCAAATGTTGAAGTTCAGCTCTTTAAAGAGATTATTTTACCTAGGCACCTATGGCCTTCAGTAGACTATGGATGGTTAAGAGATACTGTAAGTGTTTGCAGTTTTTCCTATTGCAGTTATTTTAATCGCTATTACATATTTATTTATATGGTTAATTTTCGGAGATTTATTTTTTTATTGCAGTTTTATTTGTTTTTTTTTTAACTCTGCATATTTGTTTACTTAATTTGACCTCTCTTTTTGCAGCACATAGAGGAAGCCTTGAAGATGTTCCGGTTGAGATCCATGCTTCCAAACTCTCATTACAGACCCAAAGTTTCTTTCTGGGACCCATTGTCATTGGTTTTTTGGTATAATGACTACCCGAATTTCAAAATGGATCCAAAGAAGTTCTTGTTTACACATGAATACGCCGGCCAATACATGAGTCTTATTCGTGTGGACTCAAAAATTAATAAGGCTTGGCTTATTAATATTGACAACCTATATGGTTGTATCAATGTGAAAGGCAATCATTAGGTAGCTATTGACGTGAACTTAATCAAGAGAAAGATAATTGTATATGATTCTATCCCTAGTTATGAAACTGATGGGGAAATTGTCACGGTTTGTGACCCTGTACGCAAAATGATGCCATGGTTCCTTAACATGATTCTCTAAAGAATTCATGAAGAAGTCTACCACTCATTTTGAGGTGAAAAAGTTAAGAAAAATGTGCCAGTGAACCGAAAGCCAGGAGATTGTGGTGTTTACGCTATCAAGTACATTGAGTGTCTTGCTTTGGGCTAGAGCTTCGAGGGTCTATGAGATGAGAATATTCAGACCATCTGGGAAAGACTTGGGGCTGAGATATTCAATGAATTACCCCGGCGGTCAGATGTTACATCAACTAATCCATTATCCTGATGGTCTGAGTTTTTAATTCCTCAGCTAAATGATGAATATGTTTGACCTTTTGACAAGTTATGTACTCGTTCATTCATTGTTATTTGTAGATTTAGTTATATGTGACGTTGTAGGTTTATATTGTATATTTTGAAATTGTAATACATATTTATTTTATGTTGACAGATTTATTTTATTATGTGTTGCATATTTATTATGTGTTGCGGATTTATTATGTGTTGCGGATTTATTATGTATTGCAGATTTATTTTATTTTGTGTTGCCGATTTATGTTTTGTTGCAGATTTATTTTACTATTATGTTGCAAATTTATTTCAATGTTATGTTGCAAATTTATTTTCTGTTTCAGATTTAAATTAAAAACAAAACAAAGCACTAAAAAACATAGCAGATGAAAGAGTTCAAAACATGATAAACATAAAAAAACTTATTGAAAAACATGATTTAATTATACATTAATAACCAGGTTCATCACCGTATGATCCTCCAAAACCTTCAAAGTTGCAACCCATCTTGTCAAATCCAACTTTTGATATTTGGATGTCCTCCCATTTTTTCTTAATCACTTCCTCTCTGGCCACAAGCCTCGCCCACTCGGCTTGGATATCGAAGTTTTATGCGGATATTTTCTTTTGTAGAAGACAAACCTTGCATTTTTTCGTTCGTACTTCACCTTCCACTTCATCGCATCTTCCTTCGCTTTGATTTGTTAGTTCAACATCACCATTATCGATTTGTAATGGTGATGGAGTTGTTTGATTTATGTTGCATGAGCATTTTCATCGGTTAGAGATACATTTAAGAATTGGAAGGTGGAAGGATTTATGGTAAAGAGTAGTAATGTGTACGGTTGGAAGTTAATAGTCCAATTAAAACACTTGTAATATTTTGCATAATTGTTTTCAAATCATGTTGCAAATTTAATTTTGTAATGGAGATTTTATTTTATATTGCAGATATATTTTCATTTATTGTAGATTTTATTTTGTATAGCAGATTTATTTTCATATAAGACTAGGAAAGTGAAGTCATTTATGGTCAAACGTAGTAATAGGTGTTATTGCATATTTATGTTATTATTGCAGAGTTTCTAGTGTATGTTGCAGATTTATTTTCATATTACGTTGCATATTTATGTTATTATTGCAGAGTTTCTATTGTATTGCCGATTTATTATTGTATTGCATATTTAATTTCATTGTCGTTGTAGATTTATTTACATGTTATGTTTCATATTTATTTTATTATTGCAGAGATTCTTTTGTATTGCCGATTTATTATTGTATTGCAGATTTAATTTCATTGTCGTTGTAGATTTACTTACATATTATGTTTCAGATTATTTTATTATTGCAGAGTTTCTGGTGTATTGCCGAATTGTTTACATGACATCACACATATTTATTATGACAAACAACATTGTGCATTATCGAGTAGATAAAAGCTGGGAAATTATTCAACATTCATGAAAGTTTACATGACATCATGCACTAACGCTGCATGATGCGTGTTTTTCTATTATGCCCCGCCTTATGAGAAGATCCACATGTGTTTTGTTTCCGGATCTGTTTATTCTTCAAAGCTTTCTTCATTGCGGACTTCATTCTTCTCTTCTTCGGCCTACCCGGATGTGCCTTAACAGGTGGATGCCTAACAGTCATCAAAACATCGGTCGGTATTGCTTCTCCAAAATCTCTGGGCATAATGGGTGTTGAGTAAGACTTGACGAGGTAGTCCTTGGAAACGTATGGGGACAACAACAAATACGAGAAACTTTTTGTCTCTCTGCAGCCGCAATTGCATGTCCGCACGGTATTCGCTCCATGTCAAACCTACGACGGGAACATTTCTTATCTTTTAAGTTGAAAACATGAAGTGATGAAGGACCTGTTACTTGAACTTGATCTGCATCAATTTTCTGGACTGATAGAAGCGTAGCATATTCCACACGACTCTGCAAACATACGAATACATATTGTATGATGAACCATATGAAAATACAATAGTGGTTTATTATCAGGGTTACCTCTAGCAATTTCTCAGCTCCACGGGTCAGCCGTGTATTCATTTTCATTGCATCTGCCCTCCTGTCAGCAAACCATCTCGTCATCATCGGTCGTATAACTTCTAAAAGTCGGACAATGGGTAAAGTCCTTGCCGGAAAAAGTACTTTGTTCATTGTTTCAGACATGTTGCTTGTTAGCAGGTTATATCTGCCCCCTGGGAAATGCACGCGCGTCCACATTTTTATATCCGATTTCTCAAGGTACTCGTGAAGTGTAAGGTTGATCTCCTTAATCTTGTCGTACGCGGTTTGAAGCTCCACGAGTCTAAATGCATTCACAGCCTTTTTAACCAACCAGAATGCTTTGTTTCCCCTATATCGAACCAATATGTTTTGGTAAAAATGGTATGTGCATATCCCACGGCTGTATTTTGGGTACACGAGCCCAATGGCTCTTCCGATGGATCTGTGATGGTCGGATATAATTGCTAAGCTTTCGTTATCCGGAATCACGCAACTTAATTGCCTAAAGAACCATTCTCACGATTCATCTTTTCAGTATCAACAATTCTAAACGCCAAGGGAAATATTTGGAAATTCCCTTCTTGTGATATTGTCGTAAGTAGTGTTCCCTTATACAAATATAGTCCTTGTACAACCTTGCTAGTACCTCATGACTTGCCTGTCGCGATCTTGACGCTCTCTCTGTAACGGATCATGTATGTGTTGATGTGTAAGTACGCACATGAAATCTTGGCCAATCATCTATTGGTGTAGCTCGGAGCTTCCTTGCACAACCGCTTACCAAACACTTCACACTTAACAAGTAGGGTGTCGATTTGTAAACGCTGTAATCGAACCTCTGAATCACGGTCAGCATTTTCAACCTTTCCTCTGATTGCTCTCTTGTGTCATAACAATCATCTACTCGTATTTTCAATGAACTAATATGAACAGTTGGTAAGTGTTCGTTACGATTACCGTCACTGATGTAGATGGTTGACGGACACATCATCTTCGGCTTATCTTCGTTTCCATTGTCTTCAGAATTAACTCCGTACTCTTCGAAATTCTCATCATCAGAGTCTGTTCCGTCAGAGTCATCGCAATGATAAAATTTGATCTGATCCTCTTCCTCTGCACTGTCTTCATCTGTATCAGAAATAATAGCTTTCTCCTTTGCAGGAGTTCTCATGTGCGGTTCCTCCGTAGCTCCACCCTCCAATTTTGGTGAACTTTTAGGTTTGATCTCAACACAGAGATGAACGGATTCATTGTTCGACTGACATATAAATATTCTCAATTGTCTAGTATTCGTTACATACACAGGAGGTTGATCCGGAGGTAAAGAGCTCAAAACCTTCTTAGGTAACATGTATCTCAAATCGACATCGTAAAGACTCCTCTCTATTTGGTAGTCTTCGAGTAACATATCCACAAATTCCTCGAAAGTCATCTTCTCTTGAGCTAAAAGCGATCGAGAACCTCGATTGCTTTCGACGATGAACAATTTTCTCCCCTACCTTGCGTCCACTTTCCACAAACAAGAATTAATTGAACATTCACCATTTATTCTCCTCAATTAACGATTCAAACTAAAATATATGAAGATGTGAGCTTCAAGATCTCGACGGTGGTTGAGAACATTGAAGATGTCGAGGACAAAGATGTACGACAAATTTATATTTACGTAGTGCAAGCTTTTTACAACAAAACGACGTCGTCTAATTTTTTCATTCGTTAAATAAATCAATGTTGCAGTTTTATTAACAAAGCTGCAACGGTTGGAAATAAATCCGCAACATTGGAAAAATCTGCAATTTCGTGTACAAACTGCAACATTGGAAAACAAATCTGCAAAGTCGTAAAAAAGCTGCATTAATATTACCAAAACTGCAACGGTGGGAAGAAATCAAACACTATTGTCAGAGTTGCGAGAAGAAAAACCTTAATTACAATTCTGTTCCTTTTGTGTATGATAGCCGCCGTGTAGGACCAAATCAAACACTATTTTCGGTTTTTTGACTCTCCTTTTCAGTTTTTTGGTAACTATTTATTTTAGCGAATTAATTGACAAATTAATTGTTGTTGTTTTTTTCTCTCTTATCTCATTGTTAATGTTGTGCGTTGGGCCAAATCTATTGTTGTATTTGTGCATTTCCTATAATTGCATACTTATTTTCGTTAACATTTGAGTTTAATTTTGCATTGCAATTTTAGTTTGGTATGCAGATTTAATAATGTTATGCATAATTTTTTCAAAAGTTGTTTTCTATTTATTTTTTTGTTTTTTGAGAGTTTTTTTAAAACTAGATTTTTTTTTTTTTTTTAAACAAAACAGTTTATTAATTTTTATTGTTAAAAAATAACAATCATTCTTAAAAAACCATCAAATAGTTGTTTAAAAAAATTGTTCATCATCACATAAAAAACAAAAAAAACATATGAAATTAGCCAGTTCTTGACCGCTTGCATCCCGGTTCATCGCCATACGGTTCTCCGAACTCCTTGGAGCTAACACCCATTTTGTCGAATCCAACATCCGGTATTTCAATTCCTCCCATTTCTTCTTGAGCGCATCCTCCCGTGCAAAAAGCCTCAACCACTCAGCACCGATATCAAACTCTTCAGCCGAAATTTGTTTTTGTAAGAGACTTACTTTGGCGCTTTTCCTTTCGAACTTCACCCTTGCTTCGATAGCGTCCTCCTTGGCCCTTATTTGCTTGTTCAACATAACCATAATGGACTTGTGGTTATGCAGTTTTTGAATTTCTAGTTGATGCTTGAATTCATCATCGTTCCCGACTAAAACTTGTTTACCCTTGTCCATGCTTACCTACACAAAATCACAAAATTAGATTACTCAAATAACATAAAGGCAAAGCTTACTAAAAGAAATCTATACAAACATATAATACAAATATTTTTTGAAATATAGATGAATCATATGAGAATCTGTTTTTTTCTTCAAGAAGAGATAAATGAAAAGTGTTTCGTCTAGTGTGAGACAATATTTATAGAAAAGTTGTGAACGAAGAGTTGCGATTGTTGATGTCGTTTCGTGTAGTGTGAGATATTTATTACGGTTATTTATATTTAGGAAGCTGAAGATAGTTACTGGAAAACGTAGTAGGAAGTTAATAGTCTAATCAAAACACTTGACGAATTTTGCATATACCTTTTCGTTTTATGATGCAGATTTATTTTGTATTGCACATAATTTTAATTTATATTGGATATTTAATTTTCGTATTACAGATTTTGGTTTTGATGCAGATTTATTGTTATATTGCAAAGTTGTTCAATATTGCAGATTTGTTGTAATTTACATTGGAGATATAATTTTGTAATGCAGATTTTTGGTCTACTGCAGAGTTAATTTTGTATTGTAGAGTTTTTTTATATTGCATGGTTTTTTTGTATTGCAGATTTATTTCCATTTACATTGGTCTGCAACTCAAAACAACATCATTTTATTCATCTTCTTTTCTAGAAAATCGATTTCAACATCGGCTTTTTTAGGGTTTATCTTTGATTTGGGCATCGAATATTTAGGGTTTCTCTTTGAATTGGGATCGATTTTTTTACTGTTTATCTTCAATTTGTTGATCGATTCTCGACATGGGGACGTTTAGCTTCAGCATTAGCGATGAACAAGAAGCGTATGGTTTCGGTCGTAACTGCAACGACGAAGAAGAAGTGACGAGTCGTCTTCCGAAAGCGGTGTACTTCGATGGTACGTACCCTTCCGAATATGGGATGCCGGTGGTGTGTTACTGTGGTGCGGATGTTATCACCGAATGCGCCACTCGCTTACCGAATCAGGGAAGATTATTCTACACATTTTCTAATCGAAATGTAAGTGTACTTCTGAAATTATGGGTCACTGGGAACGGTTGTTACTTTCCAAAAATGGTTAGTAGTATGTAGTTGTGAATCAATGTGTAGGTCATAAAAGTATGTTCAATGGTTGTCGGTCATAACTACAGTTTTGTTTACCATTGAAGAAAAAATTTGCAGCTCTGCGTACTCGTATTGAAATTATTAATGTCCAAGGATGGTGGGTGTCACGTTTGGAAGTGGTGGGACGTGGCAGTCATGGAAGAATTGGCAGCTCTGCAAGACCAGCTACTGAAGACTACAACTGACATGGCTATGTTGAAGATGGAGATGAAGATGGTTTCTATTGTTATGGTTGTTGTGTTTGTAACTTTTGTATCGGTGTATCTTTTCAAGTGATTGCAATATGTATTTGCTTATGCCTATGCTACATTTCTGAATCAAGAACATGTATATATGTTAGTTTTCTTTCGTTATCTTCATATCAAAACAACTCTGCAACTACTATAAGTATTATAAAAACTCTACAACTACTATAGGTGGAAACGATGTCGTATTATTTTTTAACTTAGTCAAAACTTCAATGGGCAAACAACTCTACAATGGTGATTAAACAAACTTCATAGAATAGGAGAAGATTTCAATCATATGACGTCGTTTCGAAGAAAAAAAATCTGCAGTGAATGTATTACAGATTTTCAAAAATCGGCAATACAAGTCTCGTAGATTTTAAAAATCTGCGGTCAAAGGATTTAGGAAAATCGGCAAGAAAAAAATATGCGGTAACGTGAGGGTCAGATGAGTAAGGAAAAAAATTGGCAGTGACGTGTGCAACAAAATTGCGGCCATTGTAGATTTAAAATAAAACTTCAGCCAAATGGGTTATTCTGGAAATTTTAGAAACTGATAAATCTGCGGTGACAAAAAAAAAATCTGCAGTCAATTAAATAAATATGCAATGTAAAACAAATTTTCAATGTAAACAAATGTGCGGTGACAAAAATTTATATCTGTAGTCAATTAAAACAAATCTGCAATGAAAATAAATCTGCAATGAAGATAAATCTGCAATGTGAATAAAAATCTGCAAAAATAAATCTGCAATGCTGAAAAATCTGCAATGTTAATAAAAAAATCTGAGATAGAAAATCTGCGAGAAAAAAAAATCTGCGGTGATGTAGAAAATTCTACGGTGACGTCGTAAGTGACGTAAAACTGTGTAGTCAAACAAATTAACAAATCTGCGGTCAAACAGATAAACAAATCTGCGAAAACAAATATGCGAGAAAAGATATCTGCAACACAAAAATATGCAAAAAATCGGCAACGCAAACAAATATGCATTACAAAGTGTCGCAGATTTGTTTCACACCGACCAATTGCTGTGGCATTTACGTAAATATGTAGGAAATTTTTCTCTCTCTATTTAATTTTTTTCAGCATTTTTGTTTGTTCATGACCTAGGGGAACATTCGAGTTTAATGAAAATGGTCCAACCTCCAGTAATTAAAAAAATATTGGGTTAGCGGCGTAAATAAAACCAAATCTTGGATCAAGTAAGTACTTTTGCCATTCGTTAAAGATAAGTGAAAACTTACATTTTATTCTATTGAACTAGTTGCACCTCGTAGAGGTTGCCAATCAAGCAATTCGAAGTTTGGTCTTTCCTTCTTCTTTTTTGATGAGGTCGTCACCTCGCTTTTTCTTTTTGTTTTTTGAGTTTTAAAATAAGAATCGAGTAAGTTTGATTAGACTTCCTTTGATTCTCCTAATAACACCCCGGAGTGACTTCTTAGGAATCTTTTGTCTGATTTTGGAATTTGCAGATTTTTCATGAAGCATAAGAAAAATACTCGGAACCACATGAATTTGATGTTTTTTTTACTAAATACATTATTGTTGTTAAACTTTTCATTTTTTTGATGATATGCCGGACATGATTAAGTTTCCAATTAATTTTGAATTGTGGATCTTTTCTAAACATTATTTTAGTTTGATTGAACTAAACATCATCAATTTTAAAAATTAAGTATTTAAAAAAAAACATAAGTAAATTTTAAAATTAAATATCATTTACAATATCACCATTTGAAACACCATTTGAACGTTTATTTTACATTTTCTTACGCATGCATGTAGCTTTTATATTCCTCTTTCAATAGTTTTAAGTTGAGATTGCATAAACCTTTTTCAACATTCAATCCAAGCTGAAATTTTCCATTCTCGTCATATGCTTCTTTTAAACGAGACCAAAATTGGTCGGATGATCAATAAACACTTACGAATGGGTCTTTGGAAATTTTCATAAAAACATGCCATAGATGCTTATATACCTCTTGAGAATATTCACTACATTTTTATATAGAATTTATATTTTGACATGGGTTGTGGTATGGTTATATATATAGATGTATATAAATACAATTAATAATGGGAAGATCATTATTGTCAACTGAAATATAGAACACTTTCTTATTTTATACAAGAATCAACATCACACATAAGCCTAGATACTAGCAAAGAAATAACTTGCAAGGATACAAGTTATAACTTTCATAACATTCAAATCATTCAAAACATTCATTAGGTTCGGTTAGCTCTTTTTAACCTTTGAACCCCATTCCCGGAGTCCAGCCGTAGCTCATGTTCTCCTATTCCTAGCTCGCCAGCCCTGATTTATGGACTACACTTCACTTAAACGTCCTTCATGTATCCCAACACACATTCATATCTTTATCTTATTACATCATCATCATCATACATCATTCATCATCTCATACTCATCATAACCACATCATCAAATCATTAAGTTTATCATCATGTCATGTTGATTTAATATTCATTATCAAGCAATCATCGTTCAACCTACATCTAGCAATTAAATCTAAATCTATACATCATTAAGCATAAAAAAAGAAAATGATACTATATATCCACATACCCCTATCCTCACCTGAATTTGGCTGAAAACAACGTACTAGAAGACTGAGGTTGGCTTTTGGCGATTCTGAAACTACAACTGCATTTTTGGATAAGGATTAGGGTTTCTGGTTTTAATAGATTCCATCATTTCTTGTCTAAACCTCTGGATACCTTATAACGAGATCTATCCAGGGACACCAAGATATCCTCCTAAATCTTTCGTATATGATTAGAAACGATGTTACAAAGTCAAAACTCAGAATGGTTACAACACATCCAAAAACCATAAACATCATAAACAATGTAAGCATTTCCTTTCCTAACCCAATCAATTGTCTACAACGGATTGAAGTGATGATTACCGAACAGAGACTCAACGATGATGATTTCTCTCCTTCTTTCTGTATTTCTCTTTTTTTTTTTCTTTTATTCAAAAAGAAAAGTAATCTAACATTAAATACATATACAAGTGGCCTAGGGTTTTATTTTAAAGACATTAAAAATTTGGGCTTCATGGGATTTCTTTTAAAATGATTAGACTTTTGTTGAGATTTTTAAACGGACCGGGTTCTCGGGTTTGGGATGTTACAATTGTAATCAAGCCTCGACCAATATGTATACTTTCCACACACACATTTACGTTTTTCACTATACCGGTAACTTACTTGACATATTAATTGTGTTTTAATCCATTTTAAATTGTGACGTCTAACTTAGTTGCTTCGAGATAGAGGACAATAAGTTTTCAAACAATTAAGAAGAAGCACTACCATATTTGTGCATATATATAGATAATTTAACCTGTCCTTTCTTTGGTAGCATAGTGGTTAATTTTCTAGTTTATGGATGGGGCATCCCCTAATAGTGCTGGGTTCAAGTCCTTTTGAAGGTAATTTAAAGTTACCATTAACATGTAGACAAAATATATATAGACAAAATATATATATATATATAATATAACCTATAGCGGAACCTTGTACAAGATACATAAAAGCAAATTCGTTTTAAAAATAAAAAAAAACCAAAAAAGTTTATAGGTATTTTTGTATATAAAAAATTGTATGAAAATTTTATTATCTTTCAAAAAACCAAACCAACCAAAAACATCTTGTTTCACTAATTTTTTTACAAAAACCAAACCAACCAATATGAACACGAGATTTGGTTTTACAATCACATAAATTGATTACATAACTTATTATAAGTAATTAATAAATTTTACATAATGAAAACCATCACAATCCACAAAATACAATAATTTTTCAAAGTTTTTCTCTCTCAAATAAATTTAACAAATAGACCATATTCTTTTAGCTCATCATCATCTTTATATAAAAAAATATGGAAATTGTCAATTATCTTGACCAAGAAGAAGAATCCTTACATCATAGTACTACTAATAATAATTTGGTAATTCATTTCTTGATCAATCAACAAACAAATCAACTGGTTCATGGTGGTCTAGTTCTCAGACGTTCACCATGATCTTGAAAGTGCACATTATAGATGGTCGATATTATGTTTCGGAGGAGATTTTATTATGTCTCGTTCTCTTTTTCTTCGTATTACTAATGTCGTTGAGAGTCACGATATTTATTTTACACAATGGAGGGACTCAAAAATGACAGACTCAAATTATAATCCCTTCAAAGTAACGGCAGTTTTCCGGATGTTAGTATATGGTATTCCAGCTATGCTACAAAAGAGTACGTAGATATAGGTGAATCAACGATAGTCGAGAGCTTGAAAAAGTTTTGTCGAGCAATAGTTAACATATTTTCATAGCAATACATAATCACTAATACCTAATGATGTTTCCAGACTTCTTTAATAGGTGAAAAAAAGTTTTTCATAGATGCTTGGTAGCTTAGATTGCATGCACTGGAAATGGAAGAATTCTCTTACCGCTTGGGCTAGTCCAGCTGAACAATATGTCGGTCATAGTGGATCACCAACTATAATTTTTTAAACTATGGCGGACTATGATATTTGGATATGACATGCATATTTTCTCCAATCTTACTCAAGGTATTGCTCATTCCGTTCATTTTACCATTCACAGAAAAGAATATAACATGAATTATTATATGGTTGATGGTATATATCCAAAATGGTCTATAATAGTGCAAACAATGACGAGCTAAGAGGTCCAGAGAAATAATATATATTTTGCAATACTGGAAGAAGCATGTAAAAAAATATGTGGAACGTGCATTTGAAATTCTCTAATCGCGTTTTGCTATTGTGAAAAGACAAATTCATTTCTGAAAAAATGTATTACATGATATAATGACCACACGCATAATTCAACATAAGATGATAATCGAAAAAGAGTGTGATCTCAATGCCCCGATCGAAGTTGGAAAAAAAGTTTCACCCGAAAAGATCGAAATAATAGAGAATGAAACTATTCATTCTCAAGAATATCTTAAACAATTTAGAAAAATTCAATATAAAAAGTTCATATATCACTATTTTAATTATGTAAAAAATTTTCTTTTAATAATTTTATGAAGTTTTTTTCATTTCAAAAATAATAAATCATTGGGATTTTATTGTAAAATTTAGAAATACAATATTAGTGTGGGATCTTTTGTAAAATAATAAATCATTGGGATTTTTTTCATTAGTGATATATATATATATATATATATATATATATATATA
>OVAV01000860.1:0-15557 GCA_900406375.1 Iberis amara | reverse complement strand
TATTTTTTATAGGATTTTTGAATTTTTTCATAATTTTCTGATTTTTTCCTGATTTTTTTTTGAATTTTTTAAAGTTTTTTTGAACTTTTTATAATTTTTTACAAAAAAATATTAAAAAATCAATTTTTTTTAACGGAGTTAAATTTTCCGTTAAAAAAATGGCGGCGCGTAAACACGGAGCCACATTGAAGGTTTAAGTTAGCAAAACAGTCACTTTGGATGTTTAAAGTGATAGTGAAAAACTCTGAAGGTTTAAAGTGTCAGTGACAACCACTTTGAAGGTTTTTTATGCGATTTTCCCGTTTTTTTTTGTTAAAAATCTTTCAACATTTCTTCTTTCAATATAGGGAATACTATTTTAACACTAGTGTTGAAAAATCACAAAAAGTAACATATATCTATAAGTGTTTTATCTATAAACACTTATAGATAAAACATGTATATATATATTATTAGTATCGAATAAATTATGTTTAGTGCTATATAAAAATTCATGCCTGAAAAATTATTTGAATAAATAACACAATTTTTGTAACATAATCCGTTTTATATTCAACTAGATGATATCCCTTGTTGTGCACGAGATAAGTTTAATAACAAATATTTATACATAAATATTATTGTTTAATTTATTACAAAATGTTTTGATAGTTTCAATTTAAGTCTATGATATAATTTAATTCTAATTTATAGCATAGTGAAAATTTTAATCATTAAAAATTTATATTATATTCGTTTTTATCATGTTAAAGGTTTTAAAGTTAAATTTATATGTTATGAAGTACATTATTACATTTAAATTTCACGAGTATAAAATATTATAATATTTTGTTATGTTTGGTTTGATTAATGTTTTTATAAAAATATTGAATTAACCAAAATAAAATTTTAAATTGGATGTCTACAAATAAGAATTTTTGCTGTTATAATTTATCATTTCTAGTATATTTATATTACATAGTTCATTATTCATTTTTGCATTTGGTGTGAAAATTTTTATAAAGAAAATAGATTATGTGATATATGTCCAAATTTTTAAATTTAAATCATGACATATGTTGAAAAATATATTTATTATTAGTTTTACATTATACAAATATAAATTTTTGATTGAATAAAAATAAAAAAATAAAATATAAAACGTATATAATATAAGTGGATATCCAACCTTTCTTATTCAAGATGAATATCATTAAATATATCAATTTAGAAAAGAGAAAAAATTACTATGAATACATCAAAATAAATTTTAAAAATCTCAAAAATTGTGGAGCTGTCATGTATGATTTAAAAGCAAATTAAGAATCTCAAATAATTGTGGAGTCGCAAGACTTAAAAATAAATAAAAAAATTAAAAAAAAATTGTGGTTTAATATATTTAAGATGGTTTGTTGTTATTAAAATAATACAAAATGGAAGGTAAAAATAGAACAAAAACACATGCCTTACATGTGGATGGATCGATTTTGGTTGGTAGCATCCAAAGCAACCTTCCAATATATATGTAGTACGAGATAGGTCAAACTTTATACATTTATAAATATTGTACAAGTGGCTCACAAAACATTGAAATATCAACATCTGGTTAAGAAGTATATAGTAGTTTTGTTTTTTTATATTATTGTACTAAATAGTATAATATCTTTATTGTTGTTAATTGACTCCACAAACAAACTGGGCTACCAAAAAAAAACATAAACGGGGTAAAATGACATCTTTTTAAGGAGTATTTGAGTTACCTAAACAAGAGAATGTGTATGCACGTGACTTTGTGAATATAGGTGAGGGGTATTACAGTAAAATCACTTTTAAGCACATATGGTCATGCCACGTGCTTTCTCTTTTTTCTTTACAGATAGATTCATTATAAATATTGTATGCCATTTTCATTAAAATCTAATCTCCGTCGAATCTGATTTTTCTCCGGCCGCCGGATTCCACCGTCAACAACCGAGTTTAAAAACATGTCTTCCTCGATGAATGTGGCGTTGATGCAACAACCTCTGACCTTCTCTCGCCGCCTTCTCTCCTCTTCTGCTTCTCGCGTACTCTCTTCTTCTGTAACCGTTTCTGGATATTCCGGTATAAGCTCGGCTCACTCGCCTTCGTTCCGTTCAATTAAATGTGTCTCTGTCTCACCGGAAGCTTCCATAGGTAAAACAATGCTCATCTTCCTCTTTTGGGTTTTGGATTAGTAACGTTTGATTCCTGACAAAATGCGGGAAAATGGAATTTGACCAATTTTAGGTCAGACTTTAGAATCTAATTTCTCTAGACATTGAATAGGTTTCATAGTGAATTAGAATCTTTATTTCTCAAATTACAGTGATTGAGCTTTAGGAATAGTTTTTAGTTCAATTCTGATTATGTGTTTTTGAATCTGTTCTTTGCAGTAACCGAAACAAAAAAGTTAACAGATGCTTCTAAGAGCATAAATCTTATACCGATTTATCGTTGCATATTCTCCGATCAGCTTACACCTGTTCTTGCTTATCGTTGTTTGGTCAAAGAAGATGATCGTGAAGCTCCTAGTTTTCTATTTGAATCTGTTGAGCCAGGCTCTCAAATGTCAAGCGTTGTAAGAGAATCTTTAGATTTTGACATTCTTATTATCATTTAATCTCTCTTTGTTCCTCATTGTTCTTTCTAATGTGGTTAATCTCAATAGGGTCGTTATAGTGTTGTTGGAGCTCAACCAGCGATGGAGATTGTTGTAAAGGAGAATAAAGTTATTGTTATGGATCACACAAATGAAAGCTTGACTGAGGAATATGTTGAAGATCCAATGGAAGTCCCAAGAAAAATCTCTGAGTCATGGAATCCTGATCCTCAATTAGTTCAAGACCTTCCTGATGCTTTTTGTGGTAAGGAATCTATCTTGATTGTTTATAACTATTCACTTTCTAAAATAGATAACCTAAAGGAATGAAGCCGCCTGTTTTGTAGACTTGGGAATGTATAATAAGTTTGGATAAATGAAGTTTCATCGGTTTTCATCTCAAAACTAGTTGGCAACTAAAGTTTCATCGGTTTTAATCTAACTTTAATTTCCTTCTAATGCTTTATCTTGTTTCATGAAGTGGTGTTTCTTAACAATATTTTTCTTATCATGATAGGTGGATGGGTTGGTTTCTTCTCATACGACACAGTTCGCTATGTGGAGAAAAGGAAGCTTCCATTTTCGAAGGCCCCTGAGGATGATAGGAACTTACCAGACATGCATCTTGGTCTTTATGACGATGTAGTTGTATTTGATCATTTGGAGAAGGTAATACTATTGTTACTTCCATGTTGTTTGAGTAACTATAGAATCTCAAGATTTGGTAACTCGAGGTTCCCTTTATACAGAAAGCATATGTTATTCACTGGATTCGACTAGACGGGAACATTCCCTATGAGAAGGCATACAGTAATGGAATGCAACATTTGGAGAACTTAGTAGCCAAGTTACACGATATTGATCCGTAAGTAACTCTTTGACTCAATTCAATTTGCTAGCTTTTCTTTCCAGTCACTATCCTTAAAGCTGTAGATCTCTCTACAGGCCGAAGCTAGCTGCAGGTAATGTGAATCTCCAGACACGACAATTTGGGCCAGCGTTGGAAAACTCAAACGTAACATGTGAAGAGTACAAGGAAGCTGTAGTGAAGGCTAAAGAACATATACTAGCAGGAGACATATTCCAGATTGTGTTGAGTCAGCGTTTCGAAAGACGAACATTTGCAGATCCTTTTGAAGTTTATAGAGCTTTAAGAGTTGTGAATCCAAGTCCGTATATGGGTTATTTGCAGGTCAGTAATGGATAGAGAGCTTTTCTTTTAACAACTTTCACAGTTTCTACTTGTGAATAAAAACCATTAATACTGTTTTTTGTCCTCTTACTCAGGCTAGAGGATGTATTATGGTAGCATCAAGTCCAGAAATTCTCACTAAAGTAAAGCAGGTAATAATCTCTCCGATCATGAGTTTTAGAGACTGTTGCGTTATTGCCAGAAGGTGGTCATTTGGGTTTCGGTTTGGATTTTTGACTATATAAGACCAAACTGGAACAATATAGATTTCAGTTCGGGTTCAGGTTGGATTTCGTTTTTTACCAAAACCCGACATGGAACTGAATTTTTTTTGTCGGTTTGAGTTTTTCGGTTTTTGGCTCGGGTTATACGGGTAATTTGGATTTTCGATCTTGTATTTTGGGTTAATGGTTTGGATTATTCGGGTTATTCGGGGTCCATAACCCAGTTAAAACCCGACTAACCCAAACTGAAAACCTGAAATACAGAACAAAAAATCCTAATTACCCAATCAAAACTACCTATACATATACATTCGGTTTTTTGGGTATCCGTTCGGATTTCTGTATAGGTCCGGTTCCGTTTGAATATCCAAATTAAAAATTCTAGAAACTGTTCGAATTATTTGGAAGTATTGTTCGGTTTAGTTTCATTTTTTTCTCAGTTCTGTTCCGGGTTTTGGGTTTCGGGTAAAATGCTCATCCCTGCGGTGAATCTAACTTTTTATCATCTTTAAAGCAGAACAAGATATTGAATCGGCCATTAGCAGGAACAAGCAAAAGAGGTAAGACAGAGGTTGAAGACAAGAGATTAGAGAAAGAGCTACTAGAGAATGAAAAGCAATGTGCTGAGCACATAATGTTGGTCGATCTAGGTCGAAACGATGTTGGCAAAGTTGCTAAATACGGTTCAGTGAAAGTTGAAAAGCTTATGAACATCGAACGTTATTCTCATGTTATGCATATAAGCTCAACAGTAAGTTCCAAAATCTCAATCTTATCAATTCTTAAGTTCTTGTTTTAGTGTTTCTTATAATCTGACACTATGTTATAGGTTACAGGAGAGTTACAAGATGATTTAACTTGTTGGGACACATTACGTGCGGCATTACCTGTAGGAACAGTTAGTGGTGCACCAAAGGTTAAAGCCATGGAACTAATCGACGAACTCGAGCCTACACGACGTGGACCATATAGTGGCGGTTTTGGTGGAGTTTCGTTTACTGGTGATATGGACATTGCTTTATCTCTTAGGACAATTGTTTTCCCAACAGCTAGTCAGTATAATACAATGTACTCTTATAAAGATGCTAACAAACGCCGCGAATGGGTTGCTTATCTTCAAGCCGGAGCTGGTGTTGTAGCTGATAGTGATCCGGAAGATGAACATCGCGAGTGCCAGAACAAAGCCGCTGGTCTTGCTCGTGCCATCGACTTAGCTGAATCCGCATTCGTCAAGAAATGAGTCTGCTCTGATCTTGGAATCTGTGTATAACAACTTTCTTTGTTTGATTTTGTTGGATTTGTATTCAGACTGATTTTGATCAAATGGTTAAAAAACTGATTTTACTATCGATTTCGGAATCGGATGAAGGATCTTGAGAGTTTCGATTTAGAAATTTTGCGGATAACTCAAGAAGCTTTTCGAATTTATGTATATAACAACAGTTTGGTTTGTTTTGGATTCAGACTCCATTAATGAAGCTTTGAATCAATTTCACAAGAGAAACACAAAATACAATAAACTTTCTCACAATACAGTTATTGGCAAGCACGTAGCAATGATCTTAGAAGCTAACGTTTGTTGTTATCGTAATCGACGATTTCAGAATCGGTGACGGATCTCGAGTGTTGCACGATACACCGTCCTATTGAATTGATCCAATCTTCTTTCTCCTTCTCTGAATCAGCGATGAAATACATCGTCTCTCCTCTCATAGAAACCTCAAACGCGTTTTGTTTGTTGAGAATATCCTCTGCTCCTTTAACGGTTAAGCACGACGCGACGGGGACGACGCCGCGAGGACGAGATACGCGTGTGACGACGGAGTCTTTGAACCAGAAGAGTTTCCCTTGTTTCAACACGAACCATCGACGTCGCCAAGTTTTGATGTATTCTCCTTGTTTCGTGAGCCATCCGGTTCGTTCAGGATTAGACCAGAACTCGATGCCTCCGTGATCGTCGGAATTGTTGTTGCTTTCGCCGCCGATTAGAGCTTGCCATAGGCTGGCCATATCTTTCTAGATCCAATTCGGCGATGGAAGATTTGACATTTTAACGATTTGTCTATTTATTGTTGGATTATATTTATATTCTTGCCCATAGAATGTTCTAATTTTGCATTTCATTCCCTAGTAGTTATGTATATTTACAAATGCACCCTTATACTTGTATTTGACATTATTTTGCAAATTGTAATTTAGAAGCAATTTTTTTTTTTTGTCTTCGTAGAAGAGTGTCTAAATAGTTCTTTCCCAACTGAGAACGGCAAGATTCGAACCTTGATTTATGCAATTAATACAAAGGTATCTACCATTGGACCACTTGCTCATTTGCAGAAGCAATTTGTTAGATAGGCCTTTTAGTTTCTTAAATTTATTTTTGCTAAACAACATTTATAATATCTGTCACCCATTTTTAATGAAAAAATATATTTAACCATTTAAACAAATCCACTAATAAAATACTATTTTTACACTATATTTATAATATATATAGCAATAATAAAATATTACAACTAAACCGTTTACTCTTTGTTTTTATGGACTACTCTCTGTTAGATTTATATTTTCTTTTACGATAAAATTATTAGGTTTTAATTTTAAAACATTGGATGAAAAAAAATCCACTTAAACCCTCTTGTAATATTTTTTTTAGTCAAACACCCTCTTGTAATATAAAAAGTTGTTGCCTACATTATCTCATTTCGTTTATTTCAATATATTAAGCAAAAAGAAAAAGAAAAAAAAAACTCGAGAAAGAAAAGTATAAAAATTATTTTCTTTTTTTTTGTCACCAAATACATAAAAATATAAAAAACTAGAAGACTAGTGAAGCGTCTCTGGTCATCCACATTGGTAAGTCAGAACCAACAAAAATAAAATACCGATTGCGCTTTTTTGCTACACGAGCTAGAAAATCTGCTTGTCCATTGGAATTCCGCGAACAATGTTTGAACTGCACCTCCGGGTATAGTCGTATGTAATTATCCACATCATTTAACTCATAACTAAAAGCCGGCCAATCCGAAGGGTTCGGGGGCATAGCAACTACTTCTTGTGAGTCGGAGTAAAAAGTATCACATGGACGGTTCAATTTGTGCAAGGTCTGGATAGCCCATAGTAGGCTTAAAAGCTCGACATGAAGTGCAGAACTCCCCTGAAACAGATTCCTTGATCCCATTATCGTAAACGAACCTGATTGATCTTTGATCTTTAAGAATCCATCCCAAACCACATATATGGTTATCATATTTCCATGAACCATCGATAAAACATGCGTTATCACCAATAATAATATCATGTGGGCGCATTTCAGACACCCCTCCCTTGTCCACTGCCTTGGACTTAGGAATACTATTGTGTGCATAAATCCAATCTGAGGCCTCCTTTGAAGCTAATGTCAGAATATCCGGTGGATCCCAAATCTTCTCGTTGAAAGATTTATCACTTCGTGCCTTCCTGTTATACCAGAGAATCCATAGGTACTCCTCTTTGACTGCAAGATCATCGTGGATTGAATTACCATGGGAGAAGAGGTATTGAACGTTCTCCAAAAGATTAGATGACGGAAAAACTCCTTGTGGGGTCGGAATCGATGAAATGACCCAAGTTTGAAAAGTTGGAGGACAAGTGAACATTGCATGATTTATTGTTTCCTCCGAATCACCACAGTGAGTGCAAACACGGTCAACCCGCATGTTACGCTTAGCTAGTTGAGCGTTAACCGCCAATGCTCCTGAAAGGACTTACCACAAGAAATGCTTAAACTTAGGAGGTGCCTGCAATTTCCAAGCTCTTTTCTTGAGGATATTAATCGTAGGTAACTGAGTCACAAATGCCATGTCTTCGTCCAAAGCAGCAGCAAGGCATTCATATCCAGATTTAACTGTGTAAGAACCAGATTTCGTAAAATACCAACAGTACCTATCCTCCATTCGGCGAGAGGGATGTATGCTCAAAATCTTGGGTATAACCTCGAGGGAAAATAATTGCTTGAGGAGTGGGGTCCTCCATGTAGTCACATCCTCCCTTAAGAACTCCACTATTCGTAAATCGGGGTGAGCGATAGGGGAATCGCTGCAACCTGGATGTGGGTCCTTCCCCGGGATTTAATTATCCTCCCAGAATTTTGTCTGTTGCCCATTCCCAATTGTTCATCGCAAACCTTGTTGGAGAAGCGTGCAAACACCCCAAATACTCTTCCACCCATAAGACGGTCGTGTCGGTTTAGGTGCCTCAAAAGGTAAGCTATGACGGAAATACCGTCCTTTGAGAATTCTTGCGAAAAGAGAGTTGGATTTGGAATACAAACGCCACAGTTGTTTTGCCAGTAATGCCTGATTAAATAATTCAAGAGATCGGAAGCCTATTCCACCCATACTAAAAAAATTATTCTCCAAATATACTAAAAAAATTACACCATTATTCCAAAAAAGTCAAAGGAAAAACGAAGGAAAAAAAAATTGGATGTAGTTCTCATTTCATCGCATTGATTATATATCTTACTATAGTGTGACAGATCATTTCTTCTTCTCCAATCCGAAAAAGCTCAGAAATTTCTTCTGATTATCGCGGAATCCGATTATGTCTTTGACAAACGACGCAAGTAGCAGTCACGGGGGCGGAAGCGGCGGAGTAAGCTTGATCGATGATCATGGCCGTCGTAGAAGCACTTGTGGGTACTGTAAATCTCCAGCCCGATCCAGTATCTCTCACGGTTCGTTTAAAGTTTGTGTCTTTTTGTGTTTTTGTTCCCCAGTTTTTGCTCTCTGGTTATGATTAGATTAGAATCTTTTCAAGAATTGATGGTTTGATTATAAGTGGGTTTTGTATCTTTGATGATAATAAGGTGAGAACAAAAGGAAAGTCAAGTGCTTTTAGCTTTATCTTAATAGATTTTTGATTTGGTTTCTTCATTGTTTAATGCAGGTTTATCAGCAGAGACTCTTACTGTTAATGACTATCAAGGTTTTGTTTAACATAAATCTATAAAGTTTCTCTTTTCGGTTGAGATTGTTGATGGGTTTTGGATTTTCTTATCTTTTGTAGATCTTATTGATCGAGGTTGGAGACGATCTGGTACTTACCTATATAAGCATGAGATGGATAAAACTTGTTGTCCTCCTTATACAATTCGTTTGAAAGCAAGTGATTTTATTCCTTCTAAAGAGCAACAACGAGTATCTAGAAGACTAGAAAGGTGAATATAGTTTTAAAAGTGTGTTTATTGTTCATGTTGTTTGTTGAGTCTTTAAGGTTCACAGTTTGCCTTTCGAAACTATCTTAGTGCATATGATTTCAGGGTGGGCGTTTCAGTTTAAGGTTTGGTTTTTTCATTTTTTCGGTTTTATGAAAACGAAAACCTTTGAACTCATTTGAAATATGAATCGGTTTCAGTTTGATTCGGTTTCAGTTTTCTATATTGGTTTCAATCTGGTTTTTCGTTTAAAAGTCATTAAGAATATATACAAATAGTGATTTAATTGACGTTTAATTGTTTAATATGCAAAATATATACCTTTCACGCATACATATAGCTATAGAAAATATAAATTTCAGTGTTTTCGGTTAACCAAAAACGGTTTCGATCTGGTTTTGGTTTAGTTTTTTTCGGTTTCTTAATAACCACACCTGAAGATTTTTAAAAGAATTTCGGTTCGGTTCTGATTTTTGTCAGTTTCGGTTTATTTGCCCTCCCTAACCTTTTTAACGGTTCCTTGCAATGTTTTTGTCAAAGGTTCTTAGATGGTAAACTAGATATGCACCCTAAGGTACAAACAGAACATTCAAGTGCTTCTCCATCTAGTGAAGTTTCAGATTCAGGGAGAAAAACACTCGGAACTGCTAAAGTTGAACCGATTATGGATGATTTGTCTAAAACAATTGATCAAGCCGTGCAAAGATGCATCGAAAATGGAGATTTTCCTTCTAATATACAAATACCGAAAGCTTCGGTGAAGAAAGTTCTTTGTGCTAAAAGGAAGAAACTAGCTGAAGGACCGGAACAACTCTTATATACAAGCAACATTGCGTTTCCAATATCAGTTGCTATAAAACGCAACCCAACATATGAGATAAGTAATTCCGAAGAAAACAAATTCTCACCTGAAACTATTTCCGAGATGTTATTAACCGCGATGAGTGAAGTTTCTGAATTTTCGGTTAAGGTCTGTAAAGGCCATATCAACTTTCTTTCAGCTTCCAATAGAGATGATAACATCTCCATAGGAGCCAATTCAACAGGTCACGATAAGATTCAATCGGAAAATCATAAGGAAAGAAAGCGAAAGCTGGAGATTCATTTGAAACGGTCTAGCTTTGATCCTGAAGAACATGAGTTATACAAAAGATATCAGCTGAAAGTACACAATGATAAACCCGGGCACGTACTAGAAAGTTCATACCGAAGATTTTTAGTCGATTCGCCTTTGATTTATGTTCAACCTTCATCAAGTGATGATGAAAAGGTTCCGCCTTGTGGGTTTGGCTCTTTCCATCAACAATATAGAATTGATGGCCGACTGGTTGCTGTTGGAGTTGTTGACATTCTTCCGAAATGTTTGTCAAGTGTGTACTTATTTTGGGATCCAGATTATGCATTCTTATCGCTCGGGAAATATACTGCGATGCGAGAAATCGAGTGGATTAGAGAAAATCAAGTTCATTGTCCTACTCTTGAGTATTACTATCTTGGCTATTATATACATTCTTGCAACAAGATGAGATATAAAGCAGCTTATCATCCTTCTGAGCTTCTATGCCCTCTTCGTTATCAGTAAGTTACCACTAACCTTAGACTTAATTTTGTTACTCTATGCTTTAGACTCAACAACTACGGCGCTGTTAGTTTGGTAGTCGCTATCACAGTTTTGTAGTCGCTAGTGATAGCGATTAGCGACAATGACCAGCGATAAGTAGTGTTGTTTTCGTTTGGCAGTCGTTTTGACTAGACGTGTAAACGTTGCAGTCGTTAGACTATCGCAGCGAGTAACCGTTATATCTATATTATATGTAATAAAATTTAATTAGAAACCATAATTTAAATTTTCTTTTGTATATTTATTTTTAATTTTCTTTACTTAAATTTATATAATCATTATAATTATCTGGATATTTTGTTTTAATTTTTTGAAACTATTTTGCTATATTTTAATTTCTCTAATTTAATAAAATTATTTACAATCGCTGTCGCTGTTTATTTGGTAGTAACGACAACCAGAAATTTGAGTCGATGTCGCTGGCTGTAACAACTAAACAGACAATAGTCGACATGCAAACTAACATAGAAAGTTTTAGCATAAGACACTGAGTTTAGATACTTAAAACATCTATTGTGTA
Source organism: Iberis amara (assembly GCA_900406375.1). NCBI lineage: Eukaryota > Viridiplantae > Streptophyta > Magnoliopsida > Brassicales > Brassicaceae > Iberis > Iberis amara. Next base: position 4,207 of record OVAV01000860.1, on the reverse strand, counting down.
ATCTGCTTAGACATTTCATTGAAACATAAGTATTTTAACATTCAGTGAGTTGTGTTTTCAGGTGGGTTCCATTTGAAGTAGCGAAACCGATGCTTGATAAAAAGCCATATGTCATCTTGTCTGATATCACCACTTCACAAAACCAAAGTTCTTTACTAGCTTCTGAAACTCTTCCTGAACCTACAACAAGTGAACATGAAGACATGGAACAAGGAGAAACCAATGATCATTATATGGACTGTAGTGATGATGAAGATGAAGATGAAGATGATGAAGATGAAGAGGACGAGGATGAGTACATTCATATTGACTCAAACCTTGACAATATCCTTATTGGTCTTTATGGAACACAATATAGATACAAGGTACATCAAAATCACTTTGGTTTAAGATCTTTGTTCGTTTCGCAAGTGCCAACTACATCCATTAGCGACAACAATTAACGGATATGTAAAGTTGTTCGTTTTGCAGTCGTTTCCACTAGTTGCTATGGTGTTCGTTTCTTTTATTTCAAAACTAAAATTTGTAAAACAAAATATTTGACAAAGATATATAATTATAGATCTATATTATATTAATCACATTTAATTATAAAAATTTAATTTATTTTTTTCTTAATATTTATTTATAATTTTCTTAACTCAGCTTAATATAATCAAATTTAATTATCTTAATATTTTATTTGAATAATTTTACATTATTTTATTTTATTTTATTTTTATTTTTTCAAATTTATCTTAATTTAATATAACTATTTCAAATTTTTAAAGATATTTTACATTCGTTGTCGTTGTTCGTTTGGTAGTCATCGATGAAAAAATCAGCGACCAAAATTTGGGTCATTCTCGGATCGCAACGATTGTCAAACGAATAACATTTGGTCGCTGCTCGTTTGGCGGTCGTAGCAACCAGTGCCTGAAAAAACCAGCGACCATAAATTTGAGTCGTTGTCGGGTCATAGCAACTGCCAAACGAACAATATTTTTTCTCTCTTTTTTGCGATAGCCAAACGAATATGACTAAAGTTAACTTGGCGTCATTAGTGTTTACCATTGTCAAACTAACATCTTAACAACAAAACAAATTTTTGGATGTGGAAGGATCTTCGGAAAATGATGAATCCTTTAGGTCAGAAGCAAATGGAACCGATGTTAAGAAGCTACCGCAAGGTCGTGGGCGATGAGCTTTCAGAGAGAATGGTGAATGAAATCAGGTAAAAGCTTAATACCAACTCCATTGAAGTTAAGTTCCATTATTTATCAGAGAATTTCTCCAAATTGTTTCTAATGACAATTTGAATTTGTGTCATGTTTCAAGTTGTTGTATGTTATGAGACTTGTGCAATGCTATTTTTCTTTATGTTGTTTTAACTGATTCTTATATGATCACATTTTCTGATTACCTTAGAATATATCATGTTGATTTTTTTTGTGTGAAAAATTTAAAAAGTAACTTATGCTTTTTAGTAAATTTTTTTTTTATCATTCATGTGTTACATATGGTTTTGTTAGTTAAAAAACGAGATTATAAACAAAATAAACACATAAAATCAATTGTTTTTCTTTTCCCTTTTTAAAGATTTTTTTCTTCTTTCTCAAACAATCAATCAATATATGTTTTTCTTATTTTTTTACTTATTAATTAAGACGAGTTATGCTATTTTAGAAAGTAGTAAAATCAATAACATACTAACTTTTTTATTTGGAATTTTCCTTTATGAGGTAACTTACCATAGTTTATAATCCATTCAAAACCTTTTAGAAATCTCAAAATCAAATCCATAATTGTATTTTGCTTATCAATCCATTTAAAACCCTTCATGAATACACTTAAAATAACTAATAAAATTGTACCAAATAGGATTACTTTTGAAAGGTCTAAAATTTATTTTTCAAAACTATTGGGCGAAAGATAATTTATGTTTTGTAAATTTTAATATCTAGTTCCAATATTTTACACTATTGAATAAAAAGATTTTACATTTATATAACGAATCAAACATATTCGAACCCTAATAAGAAACAATAGAGGTAACAACCAATTATAACATGTTTGAACTCTAATTTGGATAAAATAATTTAAGATATTAGAAAACATGGACCAAAGGCTTAAAAAATATTTGGGTCTAGAAACAAATAAATGTAAAAATAAACAACTAGAAAATCAAATTCTACAATTTCCCTTCTCATAGAAATACAACAACTAATTAAGCCAATGAACTTTTAAATAAGAATTAGTTCCCAAAACCGAAAACATATGCTTTACATGCTTATGATATAAGCATGTATTATGTATTTCAATGTAGTAGATGTGACAATCACTGACTGATATATTCTTCCACGAGACATTTTTACTTTGGGAATATATAAAAATTGATATCTTGAGGGTAAAAATGACAGTTAAAGGATATTGTTAAGGTGATACAAATGTTTTAACGTTAATTAAGAAGAAAAATTGAGATGTAAAAAGGGAATTATGTGTAGGGGACTAGGGGTCACACATAGTACGAACTATGAGAATGATAACAAAACTACAAAACAAATAGAGACAAGAGAGAAGAAGAAGAGAATCTTAAGACATAATCTGAAAACTATCACTTCGCACGTGGATTTTATAAGATATGGTATGTATGTCGTCTGCCTCATGATTTGTCAATTCACATATCTTCATCCCAAGCCATCTACTATCAGTTTGAATGTTTGGTCTACAATTTAGATTTCTTCTTTATTTTATTTTATCTTATTTTATATAACATGTATCTTACTGCATGCATAGACATACAACTTGTGTATGTATCTTAAATCGACCATAAAATGCATCTAATATACTAATTTCACCTTCTTTTTTTCTTACAACCTCTTACTCAAGTTTATATAGTTATTTCTTTTTTATTTAGAAATAGTAAGCAAAATTTAGAGATCACAAATTCGAATAGCACTTGAAATGGAATCATGTAACATATATTGGTATTTGGTCCAAAGAAATATAAAATGTTTCGGTCCATAATTTCCTAGTTAAAATACGAAATAAGTTTAGATAGGTGTTTTTTATAAAACTGCATTAGATTCCTACTTTCCACGATAATTGTTGTGTATTATAGAGTAGACGGGATGATTATGAAATCACGAGAAAATATAAACACACAATAATTACGACAAAACCTGATTTATAATCGGTTTTAGTTTTGTGACTAAGGACTTGTTCGTTTCTGAATCCGGATGCGGTATCTAGATGCAAATATCCATATGTTGTTCGTTTGGTCTATTTAGAATTGGTATCTGGATACAAAGTGTGGATATTAATTTTTGGATATCCAAAATATATTTTGGATGTTAAAAAAAAGTAGAGTTTGGATTCAGCATCTAGCATCTCAAATGTGAGAAATTTTTTTTAGAGAAAATATGTTTTACGGGCAAAAACGCGGTTTTCCGCCAAAAACGCGAAAACACGGATTTCTGCCAAAAACATGGAAACGCGGTTTTCCGCCAAAAACACAGAATCGCAGTTTTCCACAAAAAACGCACCAAAAACGTGAAAACACGATTTTTCGCCAAAAACGTGGAAATGCGGTTTTTCGCCAAAAATGTGAAAACGGGTTTTCGTGTTTTTTGTCGGAAAAACGTGTTTCCGCGTTTTTCTCAGAAAACGTAATTCCGCTTTTTTCGGAAAAATGTAGTTCTGCATTTTTGGTGGGTTTCCGTGCTTTATGGTTCCTCGCGTTTGGCGGAGAAACGCTTTCCTTGTTTTTTGCGGAAAAACGCATTTCTGGATTTTTTGCGTATAAATTAATGTTTTTGTTTTTGAGAAAATGTATGAATATTTTTATAAATTCATAAACGAACAAAACTGCATCTAAATGCAATATCAAGATGTCAAATGCATATTTGAAAACGAACAACATCTTGATGCTACATCTAGATGCTGCATCTAGATACAGAAACGAATGGGGCTTAAGTTATTTTAGTTATTTTAAGGGGAATTGCATCCAATAACCACAACATAACCTATATTTAAGTAAATAACACCTAGTACTAGGCTAACACTCTCTCTCCCACAATAATATATGGTATGTGCTATATTACCCTTCTCACTCTCTTCCCTCTCTCACTCTCTCTTCTTCTCACGCTCTCTCACTCTCTTCTTCCCATCCCATCCGTATAATATATCGACTACTACGAGTATACAGACTACTTAAATTTTGTTTTTG
>OVAV01000859.1:0-15560 GCA_900406375.1 Iberis amara | reverse complement strand
TTTTATCGTCTTTTGAGTTGGGAACTATTTTCATTTATTAACTACTTGTCAACCTGAACTTCAAACCTGAATACCTGTGGAGTTTCTCTAACGTATAGCGTTTTAGTTTATTGATTTACATCCGCTTTTAGTTACNCGTATAGCGTTTTAGTTTATTGATTTACATCCGCTTTTAGTTACCGCTTTTATTTACAATCGTTCGAAAAAAATCTCATCTCTTATTTCTGTCTTAGCTAGAATCGACTTTAGAGCTGAGAGTCGCACTATCTGATCCTTGTGGAATTCGACCCTGATTTATACTACTGAGACTTGTTCTCTGCAATGTAGATTTAGGATTAAAATCCTGAGCCTATCATATGAAAACAAATCAAGAAGATCATTCTTAATAAGACTAAATTTTTTCTGAATTAGAAACATCTTCCTAAATCAAGCAGGCTTCCTTTATATATCAAGCTAAGGTTTTCCTAAATCATACTAAAGTTTTCTTTAATCCGACTATTGATCCATTTCAACATCCTAGTGAATGTCCAATAAGCAGATCTTGCCATGCTGTCACATATCCTTGACGATGTTTTCTTTGTAAAGATGTCGACAAGCTGACCAAAACTCTTAGTATATGAAGGAGAGATAATTCCAACTTGTATATTTTCTCAAACAAAGTGGCAATCAACTTCAACATGCTTTCTTCTTTCATATAGAATACTGAGTTAGATGCGATATGAATGATAGCTTGATTATCACAATGGAGAGTAATTGCTTCAAATACCCTTCTTGTTATATGCCCAATATGCATCACAATAGCCCACTATCTTATTGTTGTCGTTGCAACTCATCCAAACTCCTTTCCCAAGAGTACCCTTTAAGTACCTGAGATTTTTTTCAACCATCTCTCAATGACATGTGGTAGAAACTTGCAATATTAACTTATTTTATTCAAAACAAAGCTAATATCAAGTATGATTATTTTCAAGTAGATTATTTTACATACCATCATTCGATATTGTCCAAGATCATCAAGAAGTTCTCCCTCACCAAATTCTTGGTAGTTTTCTTCAATGGGTGTTTTTGTTGGTCTTGATACAAGCTTTCTCATTTTAGCAAGCATATCTAAAGTATACATTCCTTGGGATAAAAACAAACCATCATTAAATCGACACACTTCAATCCCAAGTAAATACTTCATCCCTTCTAAATCCTTGATATAAACTTGGTTTTAAGGATATTTTTGGTATTCTCATCAACATAAATAAGCACAACGACAATCCCTCATTATCTTGAGTTATGGATAACGAGTAATTTTCTTTTGATGTTTTAAATCCATGTTTAAGAACAAAAACACTTAGATGTTGATACCAAGCTCTAGGAGATTGTTTGAGACCATATAGATTTTTATTCAATTTACATCTGACTACTTTTTACACCATCATGCTATTCTTCAAGGTCACCTTAAAGAATAGCATTCTTCACATCCATCTGCCATAAGTCCCAAGAAAATTGGTGACTAATGAGAAGAGAACACATTCATATTTAAGTTTAGCTACATGAGAAAAATTGTACGTGTAGTCTTCTCCATCAGTTTGAGTGAATATTTTGGCAACAAGACGAGCTTTATACTTTTTGGCTCCTGTTTGTTCCTCTGAGATTTTGGTACAAATACGTAACACACACATCCAAACACTCTTAAAGAACCAAAACTTAGTTTAATGTTGTTCAATACCTCGTATGGGAACATATCTCCAAGATTTTTTTGCAACATGTTGATTAAATAACATGCATATTACTGCATCACCCCAATACTCTGTTGGAACACTTCTATCAAACATCATTGTCCTAGAAATTTTTGTGAGATGCCTATTTTTACGTTCTAGACTCCATTTTGTTGAGAAGTGTAAGCGCAAGATGTTTGATTTACAATCCCCTCTTAATTCAAATTCTTTAAATGATTGTTCAGGTCTTCCCTTCCATTATTACTCATCAAGATCTTAATCTTAGTCCCCAACTGATTTGAAACATAGATGTGGAACTTTGAAAAGGCCTCAAATATATGAATTTTTTAGAGTAGTCCATGTGTATTTAGACTTCTCATTAGTGAGTGAAACAAAATACTTATATTGATCATGAGAAGCACAAGGTGCAGTCCATACATCTGAGTGAACAAGACTAAAACTAACATCATAAAAAGAAGATGATTTTGTGCTTCCCTAGAATACATGTTTCACATTTTTGATGATCTTGAGTCAAGTTTGGAAAAATGAGAGATAGAATCTCGGAGTGAAGGCAACCAAACCGAGCATACCAAACATAGTTAGAACAAGAAGAACTTAAAGCCGAGTGAGTAGTAGAAACATAATGTGCCTTAACAAAATTATAGAGACTATTTTGCCCAACCTTCACTAATTATCTTTCCAGAATTATTGTCTTGAAACTATACATCATTAGGACTAATTAAAGACATCCAAACAATCAAGATCTTTAGTCGTCTTATGAATAGATAACAAGTTGGAGTCAAATTCAAGCATAAAAAATGTTTGGAAATCTTCTTTAACAACTCCATATTCGTGATCCCCTTAATTGGTACATCTTGTCCCTTAGCAATGATAACCTTTTCATAGTGAGGCACAAGATTGGAGTTAAGTTCCTTATCATTAATCATCTGATGTATATCACCAAAATCAATGATAATACGATTAGTTTTCTTAGAGGAGAATAAGGTTTTACCTAATTCAACAAGTTTAGAGAGATAGTTGATCCACTTTGAATCGCCTGGGCTGGTTCTAGATCTGACAGGAAACTCGTTGACTCCCCTTTTGTTTTAGCTTTTTCTTCATCTGTAGATTCCTTATGAGAGCAAATAATTAATATGCTCCCACAAGCCATGACTGCGCAGAACAATCCTTGTGGTCCTTGTCTGTAGAAGATAAGTGTCACCATTGAGTACAATCGGTAAATTCTTCTGAATTTCCATAGAGTGATTTGCGGAAAATAGATCCTGGCGAGCGATTTGCTATGGTACCATGTAAATTTAGATAATGAGAATGAAGAATTACATAGAGAAGTGAGAAAGATGAAATGACCGAGGATGAATGTAGAATTGATGTGTATATTCTCTCATCATAGTTACAATAGACATATATATATATATATATATACATTAAAGTAAAACCTCAAAAAGAGAGTTTGTAGAATTCATGAAAGTATTCATTAAACAGACTAAAGTCTTCCTGAATGAGACGATCAAACAAGTATTCGTTAATCAGACAGGTCTTCCTATATCATACTAAGATATTCTTGAATCAAACTAAGATCTTCATAAATGTGACTGTTGATCAATTTCAACAACTTCTATAGTCTTAACTGCGACATTTTTTCTTACAACTATATATTTTCTAATAGTCATTTTTTGTTTCAACGTATATTCATAAAATAATACTTTTGGTTTGGCAATTAGATATCTAATGACACTAAATATAGAGAATATAATTAAGGTAAATAATTTATATATGCCTCAAATGCGAATATCATCTCAAGTTAGTTGTTATTTTCATACTGTGAAAGCTCTTAAAGGATTAAAACAAACTAAAGAGGAGAGTTGTGTAATTTAGCTATGGTGAATTCATATGAGGACCTATATAGGTAGATGTATAGAATTACATATTAAGCTACACATGTTGTAGCTACACGTAGGAAGAAAAAGAGTTGACATTATTACTCATGTATCCCTATCATTCTATATTATTTTTATCATTGATTTAGTGTTATTGCAATATACAAGATTTGATGCATCCGTGATGTTCAGGTAGAAAAAATTGAGAGTGAAAAAAATTGTCAATCCTTTTAATACTTCTCTTTTTTTTGTTTTTTTATACGGCAGCATATAATTAACATCATTAATTTTGGTTCCAAAACAGTAATTTTGTTGCATTGAAAAGAAAAAAACGAATACCATATTTTGATTAGTCCAAAAGCAACTACGTGATGACTATTATAATTCTTTTTCTCTTTGTACGGAATTTTAATCCCAAACCGTCATTTTCATTTATCATTTTATTGCTACTTCAGTTTCACCAATCATGACTTGGACTATTTTTGGTATACCAATTTCACATTAATAAGTCTAAACTCGGATACCCAAAAGAGAAGAAAGAAGAACTCAATTGTAACCTCTATTAATATTTTAATACATTAACATTCTATAACGATCATAATTCACATGCCTGAAAGGCTGCACAAAGCCACTCACCATACATAATATATATAATAACCTGTTTCTAAAACGAGAAGGGAACTTCGTAATCCACATGCCTACCCATTGCTCTACAAAGTAATAATAATATACTATACAAATTACAAAAATAATAACACTATAAGTTGATAACTCCAAAGAATCATTAATAGATTAAATACTCATGTATAGATGCATAAATATTAGGTAAGCACACATACAATTAATTAATGAACATTAACTGTATAGTCAAATAAGTTAAACTACAGCATCCTTCTTCCAACACTCATCATTTTAACAACCTGATAATCGTCCAATTAATTATTAAACGCTCAATTTTTTTATAAAGCATACTGAATCCTATATATTAATATATATATATATATATATATATATTGATTATAGATATAAAAAATAAGAAAGTAGTACATGCATTTGTATAATCCGCTAGAAAAATCCCAGCGTATTTTATAGTACCACACACATAAATATAGAAAGAGAGAGAGAGAGAGATGAGAAATGGAGCACACATCATTTACATATAAATATATCAATATATATATACTCTGACTTCACATGTTACCTCCTTGCTGATCATTACCATTGTTCCAAGGAAGAAAAGTCCTGTACGACCCTCCGGCGCCACGTGGCATCTGACTCGTAACCGGAGTGGCTCCGGAAAGCCTATAAACGGGATTCAACGGAGGCGGAGGAAGCGGCTGAGGCTGAAACACCAAGTCGACGTTGGTGGACGTGGACAAACCATAGTTAACCAAGTCAGCATTAGCCGCATCGAGCTCCTTTTGAAGCCTATGTACCTGTCTCTGGAGATAAGAGATGGCTCCGACGCAGCCGTAGACAGGGTCTCTGACACGTGCCTCTGCCTCATAGGCTAAGGAGTTAACTGCGTCTTCACGCTGGTGAGGGAGGAGCTCGTTGAGGAGCTTAGTCACGTTGCTTGCTCCGAAGATTTTGTGGACGTTGGCGAATTTGTGTGGCTCTTCGGGTGGAAAATATGGCGCGAATATGCATCCCGGCATGCATTTCCGGCGAAGAAACTTGCACGCCGCGCATGGTGAGTTGTATGAGTTTGATGACGACGATGCCATTTTTTGTGTCTTAGTTAGTTATTCAGTTCTACAAACATTAATTTTACATTATAAATAAGTCAACAAAACAATACACATAATATGTCAATATATTACTAAACATAAGTACATATATGTAATCTGAATTTGGTATAAAATGACAAAACTCTTACGTCTAGTTAGAAGTTCTGTTTCTTCTATATTGTTATGTTATTGGATTTCTTTTTATTTTAGCCTTTTCTATATATAAAAAACTACTTAATTTTCCATTCTCCGTACGTTTCTCTTGATATAGGTATACATATATGTATAAGTAAGTTTTGTCTCTGCCACATATATATATAATCTATATATATATATATATTTATATTATTTTATAATACCAAAAGGAAATATTGTTTTACAAATCTCTGCATATTTTTGTTTCATATATATATATATATATATAGACATAAATGTGTGTATATTGATTATATAATCCAACCCAAGGAAAAGAAAAAACACACCATATCTACAATGATCATGCATCCTAGGAACATAAAGATTAGATATATATTGAGGACATGCTGGAACCTATTACTTTGATTTAACTCTTTTTTTTCTTCCATTAACTGATCGACCATTTTCGGAAAGGAAAAATTAAAGTTAAGGCTCTGAGTTTTTTTTAATAAACCTCATGAACATAAAGTTATGTACTCAATACATATATATATATAAAAGCATTTTCTTGAAGCACTATATATAATACATTTAGGAAGATTAATCTAATTAATATACAGACAAACATCACTCACCACAAATTAAATCACATTTTCTTATAATTAACTCCCCTCTAGCTAGAAACTATATGAAAAACTCATTTAATGTTGAATCCAGACAGTTTACATATATCTTAGAATTTCTAGTTGAGTTAGTACATACACATACCCACACTTTGATTTCTATAATATAAGACATACATATATGGTAATCAGTTCAATCCAATTGGACGGAGTCACAGAACACAGTTTACTGTTTTTTGATGATTTTTAACTCTGCATTACTATAAATATATTAAACATTTTGGTTTGATACATGAATATATATAGAAATATATTTCACTAAAACCAAACATTTTTTCGTTTTGATTCATTAATTGTGTTACCATCTTGATTCGTCTTCATATCTCTTCTCAACGCTAGCTTTCTTAGAATAAACTTAATTACTCCCTCCTTTTCGAATTACTTGTCTTTTTTGAGTTTTGCACACATATTAAGAAATCTCTATTTTCTATAAAAACACCATTAAATATTCTAAATCAACCAATAGAAAAAATCCTGCAATTATTCTATTGGTCAAAAAAGTCAAATTCATTTAATTTCTCCATTGAAAATCTAAAACGACACATATTTTGAAACGAAAATTTTTCTCCAGAACGACAACTAATCTGAAACGGAGGGAGTATTTTAAGGAAAAAACTCAGGTGAGGTTTCTTTAAATTCTATTTGTATGCCCTAAACTGAACCTCGGCCATAAAAATCTACTTTTGTAAATCAGTTAGTTAAACTCTCTCCCTCTCTTTCTCTAATTCTATCCTAATTTAGACATGTATATAAATTGTAGATCTGATCTTAATTAAGTAGGCCAATTCATTCAAAGTGTGATTATGTTGAAGGTTTAATTTACACATGTATTATATCCTTAACTTATATGCTGCATCAGCTAACATTTGTCTATGTATATAGACAAATATAAGCAATCACGCATAGAACATGGAGTTTATAAGAGAAAAGGATATATATTTGATAACCTGAAGCTATGCATATACATCTAGGGATTTGTATATATACACATATTCAAACAAAGTGAGTTATATATATACCTGCCTTTAGATCTTTAGATTCTTTGAGGATCTAATTAAGTGTGTATCTTTCTTCCTCTTTCAAGGGCTTTTTTCTTACCTTTGAACTTCGATTCCAAAGTAGATAGAGTAGGCTTAACTCTTTAGTCAATGAGAATGATATATTATAGGGTTTTTGCCGTCTTGAAAAAAGGGGAAAACCCTAATTTCAAGAAGAATTGAGAAAGATTTTTGTAAGGAAGCTATGAATTTAAAGAAACCAAACAAACAAATAAAAGGGGAATAATAAATGAGAAATTTTTTGGTGGAGAAGGAGAAAGAGCAAAAGACAGTGTAAAAAATAACAAATGAACAATTGATAAACAGGGAGGAGGAGAGGATATGTCCCTTAAAGAATGACTATGACATTTCATCTCAAGAATAATATATCATCATATTCACTGTGTTCACTTTTGTCTCCCATTGAAATTAGTTTGTTTTAACTTTAGCTTTTGTAAATTTTCTTCATGCATTTAATTATATGATAAACAATATATGCACTAACACTTCCAAAAATGAACCCTAAGCTAATAATCACACATATATATACCCTATGATCTCCCATATATACCTGTCACACTGGTGGCCAAAATTAAGACTCAAGAAGCCCTAAACGTCTCCATTAATCTCGACTTTTTTTTTTAATTGAAACCGATCAAAATAAACCCTGATTTGCAACGAAGACTAGTTAATTAAAGAACTTATTAGTAAGAATATTAAATTATGATCTGCAGCCATAGTGTTTCACACTAATAACATTTGTAATTCTTGTGGATGTAAACTTTTTGTAGAATTCTTCTTCACCGGTTTTGTATTAGACCATGTATTCCTCTTTGTTATAAAATCATTAGTGAGAAAGAAAAAAACTTTTTGTTTTCGCCATGTTCGTACCTTTACAAAAACCTTCATCATATCGTAAAATTAATTATAGTTTATATTCAATACTTAAGGTTTGGAAAAATTATTATTAAATATAATTTAATCGAAAATGATATGATTATGTGAAGTCATGTGAACTCAAGTCAAGTTTTAATAAGTTTAGTAAAATCAAACTTTTGTAATGGAAAAAAAACTGTGAGGGGGTCCAAAGAGTTAAAGCTACGTCTAGGGTTAGTATCATATCTACAGTTACTTGCGTGAGAGTATATATTATTGGAAGTGACAACCGATTGACACATTTCTTATATAACTAGTGTCTTCTTCTTATTCAGTTTTTCGCACCCTTTTTATTATTATTACCAAAGAATTTTAGCTAAAGACCAGATTAATTAACATAAGATTGACTTGCATGCGATTTACATAAATCCACAGAAAGTTAGTTCTTCAACGTCTTGGTCAGTCTTTTTGCAACCTTTGTAGATTAGAACTGACATCACAAATTATTTACTCTATTTATTCTTTTACTCTAAATATAGAGTTCTCTAAAAATAGAGATATGTTTGCACCAATGAGTATTTTTATTCTTGTTTTATTTAGATTATATATTGTAATTTTATTATTAGTTTCTAATATTATTTTAACTTTTCAAATTCACAAAATTTTCCTTCTTATTATACTTCAAACAAATTTCCGATCAGTGAAGATCATTTTACTCTAAATACAAAGTTTAAAGATAGCTTTAGAATTAATACTATTAAAAAACTATTGAAAATGCTTTTATTGTTTGGCTAGATTGGCTTCAATTAAATGAAATTATGATACTCAATGCCCAAGTCACCATATTTTATCTTCAGAATGAGAGAACCAGTAGAATACACAACAGTTCAACTCTACCTCAACTTGACGTTTTCACTCAGATTTATAGATGTACTGTCAAGAATTCAGGAGAAATTTTCAGCAATCTTTTTGTCCTTTTGGGTTACCTTCTTTTAGTTTTGTTCTTAGTGAAATATTGGTAGTTTTTCATTTTTGTTTTGATTTAGACTTTATTTTTAATTTTTCTTTATCATTGTGGATCACTAATTAAGGTCTTGTTTGGTACACAAACGTATATAGCGACAACCTCTCGCGATAAAAAATAATGCTTTTAATTGTCTTTCACTTCTCTCTTCTATCCTCTTATCATCTTTCTTGTAAAAACCATGTGTGTTGCAACACTGATTTTTTTATTCCGGAGTCACCGGAACAAATAGCTACATCTTTTTTGTTCTTTTACCAATTCAGCGACGACAGTCGCTGATGTTTATACCCTCATTAATTAACATGTTGATATTGCTTCATTAAAAATATGTCGCTATAGTAGTTGTGTGTGATAGAATATACTCATATATTCTGTTACCAGTTATAGATATTATTTTGAATTCACAGATTTTGTGTAACAAACTTGTAACAACTCTGTGTATATATTGAGATGGAATGAATCAAAACCCTCAAGGGATTTTACACAATCTTACATGGTATCAGAGTCATCTATCTGATATTTTCTTTCTACGTCTTCTTCTCTTCTTTCTTTCCATCAAAACTCCATGGCTAATAACGTTGAACGAGCTTACGGGGTTACTAACATTAAATCCCACATCCCGATCACTCTAGATCAAGACGAACACAACTACGATGCTTGGAGAGAACTTTTTCTCACCCACTGCCTTACCTTTGATGTCAAAGGACACCTTGATGGCACACTCGCAGCCACTGGCGCTGATGATGAGGCATGGCATAAACGTGATGGCCTTGTCAAACTATGGATTTACGGAACTCTCTCTACAGATCTGTTTCGTGCAACCTTTCAAGCTGGTGGAACCTCACGCGATCTCTGGCTGCGAATAGAAAATCGTTTTCGAAACAACAAGGAAGCTAGGGCAATTCAACTGGAAAATGAGCTACGGTCCATTGAAATCGGCGATCTATCAATTCAAGCATACACTCAAAAACTTAAATCAATCTCTGATTTACTTTCAAATGTTGATGCTCCGGTAAACGAACGCACCTTAGTCGTCTACCTCCTTAATGGCTTGAATGAAAAATTTGATAACATAATAAACGTTATCAAACACAAGGAACCTTTCCCAACCTTTGACCAAGCCAAGTTCATGCTCGAACTTGAGGAACAACGTTTGAACAAGTCTTACAAACCAACTCCAGCTCTACACAAGGAAAATTCTTCCTCAGCAACTGTACTTGCAGTAACTCCGCCAACAATGGACCAATCAATACCTCGCCAATCACGTGGCAGCAGCAACTTCCGTGGCAGCAGTACCTACCGTGGCAACAAGAGAGGTGGAAATCGATCAAGGGGCAGGGGTAACTCACGGTTCTCAAACCAGAATCAGTTCTGGTCCGTCCCACCTCCTTGGCTCCAACAGTCATCTTTCAATCCCTGGGCATCAGCTTATCCTCCTTGGCCTCAACATCATTACCAAGGCTCTCCACACTACAATCAGCCACGTCCACAGTCTCGTCCCCAACAACTGATTGAAGCGCAGCAAGGTCAATATGCTCAAGCCTATTCTACCGAGTCTCTCCAAGACCCCACTCAATCTGAATGGTACATGGATTCTGGATCATCGTCTCACCTATCCGCAGGTACAAGTAATCTTAACTCTTCTATCTCTCGTAATGTCAATCAGTCTGTCATTGTTGCCAATGGATCTTCCATTCCTGTCACACGTATAGGCTACTCCACTATCCCATCCCCTTCTAAGCCTTTACTTCTAAATGAAATTCTTGTTGCTCCTCAAATAGTCAAGAATCTCATTTCAGTTCGCAAATTTAGTAGAGATAATCATTGTTCTGTTGAATTTGATCCATTTGGTTTTTCTGTGAAGGATCTCCAAACACGGAATCTTCTACTCCGATGTGACAGTTCTGGGGATCTATACTCTCTGCCTTCTCATCTTAATAAAGCACCTTCTTCAACTCTTTTGGCATCTACTCTAACCCTTTGGCATTGCAGACTTGGGCATGTTCATGATGCAACAATAAAATCTCTTTCACATTCTGATTTTATTTCATTGTCTGACAATAAGTTTGATCATTCTTGTCAACCTTGTTATTTGGGAAAACATTTAAAATCACCTTTTTATTCTTCTCAAACAGATGTTTCAAAACCCTTTGCACTAATTCACTCCGATGTGTGGACATCACCCATTCCAAGCTTAAGTGGTCTAAGATATTTTGTTCTATTTCTAGATCATTTCTCCCAATTTGTCTGGGTTTATCCACTTAAGCGGAAATCCGATGTGTTTTCAAAATTTGTTCACTTCTCAAACTTTGTTAAGAACCAATTTAACACATCGATCAAAGCTCTTCAATGCGACAATGGAGGTGAATATGACAATGTGAATTTTCATACATATTTTGCTAATGAAGGAACCACTGTTCGTTTCTCATGCCCACACACCTCTCAACAAAACGGTAAGTCCGAAAGGATGATCCGCACTTTAACCAACTCCATTCGTGCCTTACTTATTCAAGCTCATCTCCCTCCATCTTATTGGGCAGAAGCCTTGAACGTTGCTGTTCATGTCCGTAATATCACTCCCTCTTCAGCCATTGCAAATCAAATTCCCTTCACCAAACTCTACAATCAAAAACCCGATTACTCTCACTTAAGAGTATTTGGCTGTCTTTGCTTCCCAAATTTGAATTACTCATCCCTTCATAAGTTAGCACCAAGATCTACACCTTGTTTATTCCTAGGATATCCAGCTAATCATAAAGGCTACAGGTGCTTAGATCTCAAAACAAACCGTATCATCATATCTCGTCATGTGTATTTTGACGAGAATTTGTTCCCAAAAGCTCATATACAGCATGTTTCAAAAACACCGCCTCATCCTCTTCCCACCTTGTTCTCTGATCAATATCAAATCCATAAGTCAATTCTTGAACAGCCTCTTCAACAGCCCATTACTCCTCCACAAAACCAGCCTCTAGCTCCACCTGCGGTTATCTCACATCCTATGGTGACTCGGGCAAAATCTGGTATTCGAAAACCAAAACAGATTTTAACTCTTCTCTCTGTTCCTTCATCACCTATTCCTACTAGTCACATAAAAGCTTTTTTCGATCCAAATTGGCATAAGGCGATGATAGATGAAATTGATGCTATGAAAGAGACAAAGAACTGGGATTTGGTACCTAGACCTCTTAATACTAATATTGTCAGGTCGATGTGGCTATTTCGGCACAAGTAAGATGCCGAAGGTAATGTTGTTCGTCACAAAGCACGGCTTGTCGCTAACGGCAAATCACAGGAACATGGTATTGATTTTACGGAGACCTTCAGCCCAGTTGTCAAGCCCGCTACCATCCGCACGGTGCTCACAATTGCTGTCTCTCAAGGCTGGCCGGTTCACCAATTAGACGTCAAGAACGCCTTTCTTCACGGCAATCTATAGATATTATTTTGAATTCACAGATTTTGTGTAACAAACTTGTAACAACTCTGTGAATTCTCTACACAAATAACAGCTAGATGTAAGTCTCTCTCGAAGGTAGCCATCACAAGTTCTTCCTCCTTGTACTCCGATTCTCCAAAGCAGCAACAGCTCCTTGAGCACTCTGAGCCACAACCTCAAATCCATCAGGAGGCTTAACTGCTTCATCTCCATGACTCATCCAAACCATTTGCTCACCTCCAACACTAACCGATCCAAAAATTCAGATTAACCTTCACTTCAACCTCCCTGTTTTGTTGATAAGAACCGGCCGAATTACGTATGCAAGCTCCGTAAAGCCGTTTACGGCTTGAAACAGGCGCCTCGCGCTTGGAATTTCAGAATTTCTTCTTACCTTGCTCGAATTGGATTCATCACAAGCAGAGCAGACTCATCTCTTTTTATTTGCATGAAGAATCTAGACACAGCTTTCATCCTTCTATACGTCGATGACGTCATCATCACAGCATCGTCTCCCTCTCTGCTTAAGAAAATAATCGACAAATTCAAACAAGAGTTTCCAATTTCTGACTTGGGGCAGGCCCACCATTTTCTTGGAATTAAAGCAGAATTCACCAACATGGGCCTATTTCTTTCTCAGCAGGCCTACGCAAGAGATATAATAACCCGTGCTAATATGTCTCATTGTAAACCTATATCGACACCTGCAGACGTAAAATCGAAGCTCTCTGCAGATTCCGGCGAGAAAATCACAAACCCTACCGAATATCGCTCTTTAGCCGGAGCCCTTCAATACCTCACCTTCACTCGCCCAGATATCTCCTACGCAGTACATCAGGTATGTCTGTTCATGCACGACCCTAGAGTTCCACACCTTCAGGCTCTAAAACGCATAATACGGTACTTACAAGGTACGTTAACTCACGGCTTGAAGATATCCAAAGGAAGTTCAGATGTTCTCACGGCTTACTCAGACGCTGATTGGGCAGGGTGTCCCGATACGCGCCGTTCTACATCTGGTTACTGTGTTTTTCTCGGTCCGAATCTTATCTCATGGTCGGCGAAACGGTAGCAAACAGTATCCCGGTCTAGCTCAGAAGCTGAATATAAAGCAGTAGCCAATGCGGTTGCTGAATTAACTTGGCTCAGGAATCTATTGCATGAACTACATCGCCCCTTACACAAAGCATCAGTCGTCTTCTGCGACAATGTCAGTGCCGTTTACTTAGCAACAAACCTGGTGAAGCATCAACGTACGGAACACATTGAGCTCGATATTCACTTTGTGCGCGAAAAAGTTGCAATCGGGCATGTCAAAGTCTTCCATATCCCCTGCTCGTTGCAATATGCCGACATATTCACCAAAGGTCTCCCGGCAACACTATTCACGGAGTTTCGATCCAGCTTAACCGTCCTACCTACGGACGCTTCAACTGCGGGAGGGTGATAGAATATACTCATATATTATGTTACCAGTTATAGATATTATTTTGAATTCACAGATTTTGTGTAACAAACTTGTAACAACTCTGTGTATATATTGAGATGGAATGAATCAAAACCCTAAAGGGATTTTACACAACCTTACAATGTGACTTTCAAAAGAACAAGGCTTACAAAAAAAAAGCAGAATCATTTTCGACGGGTATTCTGTCAATGTGACCATAGTTAAATGATAAGTATGTCAGTTTTTTATCAAAAATTTGGGATATTAATGGGATTTTCATGTAAATTTGGGCTTATAATAAGATTTTCATGTAATTTTGCGTATAAAGTTTCATATCATTTTAAAAATAAAAAATTAGCAGATTTTCTTTTTATTAAAACTTCTTCACAAATAGTAGTAAAGGTATTAAAAAACTTAAATGTATGGAGAAGTAAATGAAGTAATTGTATTATCTATATATATATATAAAGTTAAGTTTTGCTATCTTCTTCTTAAGCAACCTCATCATCTACATGAAACTAAATTTTAATCTACATAATTTAGTAAATTAATTATTTGATAAGAAATCGTGATTGGTTCAAAAAATTAGTTGTATTAAATTTCTTAATAAATTATTTTATAGTAAATATTTATGAAAATTATATCACGAGTGTATCTAAATTAATAAAATAGTGAAAGTTCAAGAGCATATCAACTAACTACTTAAAAATACAGACTAAAGAGTTTGTCCGAGAGTAATTTAAAATTTTTTCATAAAGTCTAAAAGATATATAAGAAGAAAAGATTTTTCACAAAAAAACATTAGAAAAATATAGAAGATAAATCATTAAGATTGTTAGTTTCTTACCAAATTATGTTACAATTTTTCAACAGATTTTTATAATTATGTTTTGTTAAATTATTAATTAGCTAAAAGATCCAAATTAATGTTTAAGATATAACATTTTGCTATGATATTCTTTTTTATTCGGATCATTTACATTGATTCACCCGTAGGACGGTTAAACTCTTGTTACTATATAAAAAGGAGTAAAGTACCCATTCTTGAAAATGCCACCTTTTAAGTTTTGTTTAAAAAGTACGTACCACAACTAATATTTTTCAAAATACCACTATATTTATGTTATTTACAAAAAACTTACAAAACTAAATTTTGTAAAACTCTAGAAAAATACACACTGAATTATAGAAATTAAAACATGTACCCACAATGCTAATTCCAAATTTAGAACCGTTTCTAACATTTGTGGTATTTGTAAACAATACAGTAGTAATGGTATTTATAAAAGAGATTATTTTTGTTTGTACCATAAAGAGGAGAAGTGTTATGAAAAATACCATATTAGCTAAAGTTTGTTAAAAATACCACAACATTGTGGTATTGTGGTATTAGTAAATGACAAATCTACCCTCTAATTGTGAACGATTTTCGCGCCAAAAAAAACCCATCGTACGAGTGCATTAAATGGTATTAAGCTCTCATTAATTAATGAAAAGATGTTGAAAGCTAATGCCCACAAGGTAATAACGAAAATAGTGGACAGAATGGAATTAGCCATTAATGATAGATCTCATCTTCTTCATG
>OVAV01000858.1:0-15561 GCA_900406375.1 Iberis amara | reverse complement strand
TTTTCGACACAAAATTACTAACTAAATTTTCTATATATTACGACCATTATTTTTGTATAATTTTTAATAGTATAGATAACTGCATTTTCCATAATTGAATTCGGAAATTTCATGATATGTTTCCTAAAACCTAATTTAACTGTATATTTTATAATACACAGTTACCACATACATAAATCAGTTACATATCTTTAATAGAAAGAATATCAATATTTAACTAAAACTGTTAACCACAATCATAACTACTAAGCTTTATTTTTCTTATATATTAAATAAGTAATTTACCATCAGAATTGAAAGAACAAATACGCATGTAACTTCTGCTTAAAACTGTGGAAACTCATCGTGAAAAAGCTTATTACACATATTTTCGCTTCTTTTGTTTCTTCTAGAATAGTTAATCAACTATATTTTAAATTTTTTTGTTTTCTCTCAGGTTACGGTGATGAGAGGGAATAAGAAGTTGATAAGAAACATAGAAAATGACGAAAACGTCGAACAGGAGAACGTTCAACATTTGTCTGCTGGTTTAGTTAACCATTATGTTCGAAAGCAATCCCCTTTTACCGATCAGGTTTCAAATAAAAAACAAAAAGTTCATNCAATCCCCTTTTACCGATCAGGTTTCAAATAAAAAACAAAAAGTTCATAAAGGAATATTGGAGAATATTACCAATGTTCATGAGTCAGCTCACGCTATTCGTTCAAATGCAACGAGAGATGCTTCTTATTCAAGGAAAAAATTATATACCAAAGTCAAATTAAAAGGTTTAACCTTTCGTTTAAATTAATATAAATGATTGATTTTCGACAATTATTTATTAATAATCGGTACTTTTTGGTTTTGTATATAAAGGAACCTCTACATTTGATCACATTAGTGAACGTTTAGATGACATATCCGAACCATCTATTGAAGAAATCAATGATTTCGTTAAGGAAATTCAAGGTAATTTGTAAATCTTTAAAATTTTCTATTTTAATAAATGCACCTACGTTTATTCTTGGTGTGATTATAACTATTTGTTCAATAATCTACTTTATTTAAGGAGGAGAATGGCAAAATTTTGGTGAGTTTGTATTGGATTACGAAACAGAGGAAGAAACATTAAGTGAGGATTCAGAAGATGAAAATGATCATTTAAACCCGGGTCCAAATGAAAGAGTTAAGAAAATGGTTTTGGTATTTCAAAAAGTTTTCTCTAATCGGAAAAAATTACCATAGAAAACCAAAATCAGATAGGTATTTAATTTATTTAATTGTATTATTTTCAAATCTTTTTTAAGTTATGTTATTTATCTAGGCCTGATTTTGGTTATGCATGTCTATTCGGAATTTTAGGTTATTTAGATCATGGAGACCCAGCATATGAATGTTCATTTTGTGGAGCGTTTATGTGGTATGATGAGCGTGTTAACAAGAAGAGAAATCAGACAAATACTACATTTACCATGTGTTGTTCATCTGGAACAGTCAAACTACCATATTTAAGACCACCTCTTAAAGTTCTCCAACATTTAATGACATCAGACGACGAAATGAGCAGAGATTTTTGTGAGCGTATTCATGTTTACAACATGATTTTTACTTTTACTTCGCTTGGTGGAAAAGTTGATAAATCTATGCCTAAATGACGTAGACCTAAAATGTTTCAATTGCAAGGAGCAAACTATCACCTGATGGGTAGCTTAAAACCAAGGATAATGATTATCCAAAATTTTCTCAACTATATATTGTTGATACAATTAACGAGGTTGTTAATCGAGCTACAATCCTAAGGTATTATTTTTTTATCTTCAATAAAAACATATTAAAATTTTGGGTTTTTAAATATTTAACCATTTTGCTATTTATTTTGACAGTAAACGGTCAAGTACTGATCCAAAGAAGAAAGGAGAACTACGTCCTCAAATAATTGAAGCTATAATAAATATGTTAAATGAATTTAATCCTTATGCGAAGATATTTCGTTCAGCAAGAAATAGATTCATCGCGCCAAAAGAGAATGAAAACAAAAGTTTTCATATGAGGATTGTTTGCGATAGAAAAGGAAAGGATGGAAGAATTTATAGCATGCCAACAACTTCGGAAGTTGCTGCCTTGATTCCAGGTGATTTTGTTCCAGATATGCCTAGGCGTGACATTATTCTAGAAGAAAAGTCAGGAAATTTGCATAGGATAAACGAAACTCATGTTTTGTATTTGGCTTTACAATATCCACTGATTTTTCCTTATGGAGAAGAGGGATTTAGACTTGGCATAGAGAAATGATATAATGGAGCGAAATTCAATAAAAAGGTTAAAACAATCAGTATGAGACAGTTTTACGCTTTCAAAATCCAAGAAAGACGAAAAGAATGTCATATTTTGCTTCAATCAAAACGACTATTACAACAATTTTTTTTGTTGATGCTTACACAACAATTGAAGCAAGCAGGTTTTGTTTTTTATACAAAAATATTTGTCACATGTTTTGGTCACAATATTTTTATTTGTTATACATGATGATGACAATATTTTTGTTTACATGATCACAGGTTGTGTTATATTAGAAACAACCAGTCAAGCCTTAGGGCCAAAAATTATCAATCGATTAAAGATAATTTCGAAGCAGGGAATACTGATATGAGTGAACAAGGGACTAGAATGTTGCTTCCAGCTACTTTTGTTGGTGGTCCTAGGTATATGCAACAAAAGTATTACGATGCCATGGCTACATGTAAGCATTTCGGTTTCCCGGATTTGTTCATCACATTCACGTGTAATCCTAGATGGCCTGAAGTTTCTAGATATCTCCAAAAAAGGAACTTAAATTATGATGATAGACCAGACATTTTATGCCGAATCTTCAAGATTAAGCTTGATTCTCTTATGAGAGATTTGACAGATAACAAACACTTTGGAAAAACATCTTCTGGTACGTGTAATTAAACTTATATTTCGACAGTTTGTATGTTATCATAAAAGATATGATTGGCCGTAACTTATACGTTCACATATTTCTTTTTTATCTTTCTAAACAACTATGTATACCACTGAGTTTTAAAAAAGAGGCCTACCGCATGCTCACATATTATTATTTATGGACCCGATATGTAAGTTTCCAACTTGTGATGATATCGACAAGATAATATGTGCTGAAATTCCTGATAGAGATAAAGAGCCTAAACTATACGAATTTGTAAAAGATTGTATGATTCATGGGCCATGTGGTTTGGTGAATCCTTCAAACTCATGTATGGAAGATGGATTGTGTACTAAGAATTTCTCCAAACACCATACAGATATGACGACTATTGATAGAGAAGCTTTTCCTATTTATAGGCGTCGAGATACAGGAGAATTTGTAGAGAAGAATGGAATTAAGCTAGATAACAGGTATGTTGTTCCTTACAATAAGGAATTATCTCTACGGTATAAAGCTCACATAAATGTCGAATGGTGCAACCAATCTGGGTCAATTAAGTACTTATTTAAGTACAAGAATAAAGAATCGGATAAAGTAACAGCTGTTGTCGAGCAAGGTAATGGAAATCAGGCTATAAACGAAATAAAAGAATACTTTGATTGCAGGTATATTAAACTAATCATAAAGTTATATTGAACATAATTTCTATATTGACTAACGTGTATTCAAAAGCTTTTATTTTGAATTTCAGATATGTTTCCGCTTCGGAAGCAGCATGGAGATTGTTGAAGTTTCCGATTCATTTCCGCACCACACCAGTTGAAAAACTATCTTTCCATCTTCCAGGGAAACAACTTATTTTCTTCAAAGATGATGATGAATATGAGGAAAACTATGTTCTTAGCATGGTTCGAATTGAATAAGGTGAATCTTATAGCTAGAACATAAATATATGCTGAAATACCAACAAGATTTATATATAATAAGAAGCATAAGGTATTCAAAGAAAGGAAAAGAGGATTTGTCATTGGGAGGATTAACTATGTTCCACGTAATATAGAAGAAGCTTATTATATGAGAATACTCTTGAATATAGTTAAAGGTCCTAGAAGCTTTGAAGAATTGAGAACCTATAAGGACGTAGTTTATCCTACTTATAAAGAAGCATGTTTAGCACGTGGTATTCTTGATGATGATAATGCTTTCGTCAAAAGCATAATCTCTGCAAGTTTTTGGTGTTTTGCCAATATGCTCAGAAATCTATTTGCTATGATGCTTTTATCTGCATCTTTGTTAACACCAAAAGAAGTTTGGGAAAAGACATGAAAATATTTGTTTGAGGACATTGAACTTAAGAAACAGAATGAAGTTTGGGAAAAGCCATGAAAATATTTTTTATCTTTTACGTAACAAGAATTTCGTTTTTTTGGTTAAACATATCTCATATTGACTGACGAGAAAAAGAATTATTCCCTACAAGAGATTAATGAATTGCTATTACGAAATGGAACCGCGTTGAAATTTTTCGAAACTATTCCTCAACCATCACAAGAAAGTAGAGATACTTCTAATCGGTATATTGTTAATGAAACTAGCTATGATCGTGACTATTTGAGAGAAAAGCACACATAATGGATTCAGTTGATGACGGCTGAACAGAAATCGATTTATGATGAGATAATTGCAGGAGTTAATAATAAAAAAGGTGGCGTTTTTTTGTCTATGGTTTCGGAGGTACCGGAAAAACGTTTATGTGGAAAACGCTTTATGCCGCTATTACTGTATAGGATCTATTGTACTTAATGTAGCTTCAAGCGGAATTGCAGCTCTTCTATTGAAAGGTGGACGAACTGCCCATTCAAGATTTGGAATTCCAGTCAATCCTGATGAATTTACAATGTGTAGAATCAAACCAGAATCGGATATGGCAAAATTGGTTAAAGAAGCGTCACTTATAATATGAGACGAAGCGCCTATGATGAGTAGGTATTGTTTTGAAATTTTAGATGGAAGTTTGTCTGATATAGTAGGGAATCAAGACAACAAACTTTTCAGTAGAAAAGTTGTAGTATTTGGTGGCGATTGTAGACAGATTCTTCCTGTTATAGTTGGTGCTGGAAGGGCTGAGATTGTTCTTTCTTCTCTAAACGCATCTTACATATGGACACATTGTAAAATTTTAAAGCTGACAAAGAATATGCGACTTCTTAACAAAGAGTTGAGTGTTGAAGAATCTAAAGAAATTGATGAGTTTTTTAAATGGTTACTAGCTGTTGGTGATAAGAAGATTTCTGAACCTAACGATGGACAAGCAATAATCGATAAATTTATGGAGATCCTAAAAAATTTCAAGAACTAAACGATCCTAAGTTCTTTCAAGATCGAGCGATATTATGTCCTACAAACGATGATGTGGGAATGATAAATGATCCAGTGTTGGGAAGATAGAAGGTATCATCAAATATTTGATATATATATATATATATATAGTGTTTATATCAGATCATGGTATTTTAATTTAATCGTTTAATAATATATTAATATATTTGATATTTTTTTACGATTTTCAGGTTAAGAAAAGATCTATTTAAGTGCTGATAGTATCGATCCCGTGGATATTAAAACAAATGAAAATCCGGTATTTACCTCATATTCTTTTAATAGCATTACATTATCGGGATTGCCGCGACACATGCTACGCTTGAAAGTTGGTGCTCCGGTTATGTTACTACGGAATATTGATCCTAAAGGAGGATTGTGCAATGGGACTAGACTTCAGATTATTCAGATGGCAAATCATGTTTTAGAAGCTATGGTTATCAATGGAGAGAAGATTGGGCATCGTGTTTTGATTCCTAAAGTTAGTATTACACCAATTGATCTTAAACTGCCATTTCAGATGCGTCGCAGACAATTTCTATTGACTGTTACGTTTGCAATGACTATTAAAAAGAGTCAAGGGCAATCCCTAAAAGAAGTTGGTATTTTTCTACCTAGACCTGTCTTCTCTCATGGACAGTTATATGTCGCCTTATCTAGGGTGACATCTAAAAAAAGTTTGAAGATTTTGATTGTAGACAAGGATGGAAAACCACAAACTAAAACATCTAATTTAGTTAGAAAGAAGTATTTCAGAATTTGGAAGGGTGATTATTTTGCAGAATACACTTGAACTGGAAAGGTAATTAAAATCACCTTCATGGTTTCATTAATTTATTTACAGATACATGAAATTTTTTGTATTATCTAACGATTTATTATTTTTTTAAACAGGTTAATACGATAACTTATTGGAAGATTTTTTCGAGTTCATTTTATTCAAGTCTATATTTTGAGATTTTGAAACATATATGAAAAGATTATTGTTACGAGTTAACAAAATATTTGATTACCTAATGAACGTTTTCATTAGAATCGTTTATTAAATTTTATTGCCATATGAATTTTCCTAAGTATATTAAAAAAATTTGAACTTTAAACATACATTCGACATTGCTTTATATGGTTACCAAATAAAGATTAATTAAACGTAAGAAAATCTTACACAACCCATGGATTAGTTAGAGATAAACACATGATATATTTTAAGTAAAACATAAACAACCTTAATAATATAGATTAAACGAACACACATTTGTACTAGAAAAAAAAACATACAATATCATACAACACTAAAGACATTTAACCTAAATCATTTAATCCAATATTTTTATGAATCAAGTTTATAAATTATTTTTTAAGCCAAAAAAATTATTTTTGTTATTATGGCAAATCTTTAAAAACTTAATAAATAATAATTTGAATTTTAAAACAGATTTTAAAAAAATCGAAGAATATGTTATAGTTTTTGAAAAAAGTTAACATCTTTTTGAATTAAATAGTGTCTTTCTTGGAAATATAACTTAAGAGTTATGACACATATTGAATTGTCATAACTATCATACTATTGTTTTTTCAATGTTTGTTTTTAGCCATGCATGGTTTCAATTATTTGATATTCAAAATTGTGTAGTTTCAGTTTTTTTTTTCCTATAAATAAGTATGTGTGTTACATTCGCAAAGACTTCCTTTCTTAAAGAGCTATTTTGAGAAAACTTGTGTTTACTTCTATTAACAATATCATGAGTTCTTTGGAGACAACCAATGCTTCTTGTGTTTCAAGGAGATCTCCATCTCTGGAATCAACACTGAATGAAAGAATCATTCTCACGGTCATGGACCAAGAGGTTTGTTGTTTAATTTTTATAACTAACATGCACTTAATCTATTATATTATTTTAGGATCATTCTTTTCCTTCCCATTCACAATTTTTGTTTTTAATTTGTTAAACATGAAAACCAAGTGAAATTCCGATTAGGAGCTAATACCGGTTTTAATAAACTAATGACTGCTTATGTGAAAAGAAAAACTTAGACTACAACATTCTCCATTTCCTTTACGACGGCAAGCGCATAACACCTACACAAACTCTTCAATCGGTTTCTAACTCTCTTATGTCTATCATTTTGATATTTAGATAGAAGAATTAAAATGTCAATAATTTTATTTTGTTGTTGTTTCAACTAATGATGGAAGAAAGAGATGAGATATATGTGGTTTTTGAAAAAATTGGTGGTGGACTTATGCGTTTTGAGTTTCTTATATTTTCTTTTCTCTTTATCTATGTTAATGTTTTCCTGTACTTTTTTAAGTTTTAATAAGGCGACTGCTGTTGTTAAGTTTATGTTACGTAATTTATTTTTAAATTGGATTAACTATGTGTAGTCTTTTTTAGTTTATGGAATAATTTATATCAAAACGAACTACTTGGATAAATATGGCAAACCAATAAGAAAATATTAATATGTTTTCAAGTAAGTTTACCAGAATTTTTAAATATTTATGGTAGATTAATTTGAATATATGAATCAGAAAGGTAATTCATATCACCATATATTTTATCATAATAATTAATGAGCAAACTTATAGGCTTTTATACATAAATTCGACGAAGATTCTAATATGATATTATCCTTAATATATTATTTTTAGATAGAAGTTGTTACTGTTTATTTGTGAATGATAAGTTTAGTAATTAGTAACTATATTTTTTGATGATTATTTAGGTTATTAATATTATTTAGGTTATTTCATACAAATTTATGAAATAATATACTTTTTGCCTAAGTTAAGATTTGTTATACAAAAATAATAAAACCTAATTTTATTTATTTGAAAAAAATTTATAAAGCAAATGTGGAAAGCTTTAAATCATAATAACATATATATTGAGCGAATTTGTTAACGAAATGAACATCATATATTATAAATCAAATTAGTAAACTCAACATATCTATTATAAATCAATACAAATCTTAATAAAAACAAATTATGATATCTGATTAGTTAAGATTTTTACATATTTGAATTATATTATTATATGTAGATAATTTAAATTTGGGATGATTATTTAGATTTTTAAAATTTGGTTCAAAATATATGAATGAGTGAGGGTCTTAGAGATAAACACACAATTATTTATTAGCAATAACAACTACCCGAAAATCATATGACCAT
This sequence comes from Iberis amara, assembly GCA_900406375.1. Classification (NCBI taxonomy): domain Eukaryota; kingdom Viridiplantae; phylum Streptophyta; class Magnoliopsida; order Brassicales; family Brassicaceae; genus Iberis; species Iberis amara. The sequence goes on along the minus strand of OVAV01000858.1, from coordinate 7,095 downwards.
ACAAAAACAAACTTATAACACTCCAAAAGCTAAACACTATCATAATTACATTTTAATCCATGAAATTAATATCAAAGTCAAGTTTGAAATTGATTACAGGCACAAAAAAACAGCTTCGTCTGCATGTAACTTTTGACGTTGGAGTTTATCAACTTCTTCTTCAATATTGAAGTTGGGTTCGTTTTTGACTCCTTTTTAAAATAGATAGCACGGCATCTATCCTAGCCACTTTTAGTTTAGTTTCGTTGAATTTTTCTTTGCATTATGATTGGTACTTCATGGTTAGCATGACCGCTTGGAATTTCATTTCGGTTGTTCTCTTGGCTATTCTTGCTGCTATTGTATGTAGATCTTCACTTAATTCATTTGGTGAACTCGGTGCATTAGGTGAAATGGGTTCACTTGGATTCATTTTGTGTATTTTATGTGGAGAAGAAGATGAATGTTTTTTTNGAATTTCATTTCGGTTGTTCTCTTGGCTATTCTTGCTGCTATAGTATGTAGATCTTCACTTAATTCATTTGGTGAACTCGGTGCATTAGGTGAAATGGGTTCACTTGAATTCATTTTGTGTATTTTATGTGGAGAAGAAGATGAATGTTTTTTTAAAAAAGTTTTTCTTTGTGGCAAGTTGTGGTGCTGTTAGGTTATGATATAAGAAGGTTATTTATAATGCTAGCTTTTCATTTAATGGTTATTGTTATATGTCAAATCAATTAATTATATGAAATTATGTGGATAAGTATTAATTTATTTAATTAATAGTATAGATATTTGGTTTGTTGTTATATGTTAAATCTATTATTTATAATAGATGCATTAATTGTTTTTTATACTTATTTATATATTTAGTTTGAATAATTTTTATTATGAATTTTTTATTAGTCATTAATTGTATTTTATGTGTTAATTATTCTAAAGTATACAAATATAGCAAACCGCAAACAAAAAGTTTTAAAATTGTTTTCAAATAACTATTCTTGACTAAGAAAGGTAATTTATATTACCTTATATTTTATGGTTAGTTTATCCGGCTTAATTTATTTGTTTAAGAAGTTGTTAGAAGTTATCGTCTCTTAACTTCGTTTTAAACAAAAAATATATGAATTAGAATCTACATTTTCCAATCATTTCGGCAGACTTAGTTATGTTTTTACTCTATAAATACACAATATGTCCATTTCACTAAGAGAAAGATTTTCAGAAAAATGTCAGTTGTTTATAATAAACTCATATTGAATGGTTATAAATTCTTGTGGGCCTAACTCTGGTTTTCGATATCTATATTATTAAAATAAAAAACTTAGTGGGCTTAGTAAATTATATTTGACCCGTATTATAATTTATTAGGCATTATCAAAAGTTTTATAAAATAAAATCTTCTATTTAAAACTGACATATGTTTTAATAGTTTCCTTTTTAATATTTAAATATTAGTATTATGATTTATAAAAGTTTATACTAATTCAAAATATTAATTCAGAATATGCAGTTTTTATATACTAAGCTAAATTGTTGAATAACAGCATTAGCCTATATTTATTTGTTAAAACTATTAATAATATATATATATATATATATATATATACCATATAAATTATAATTTATATGATATTGTTTTAATTATTTAATCTAATTATGCATTTGAAGTTTTTACTTATAGTGTTTGTAGATTGTAATTTAGTATAATATTAAATTATTTATTTTAATTCATTTATAAATTGAATAGTTTAAACTTCAATTAAAAAGATATAATACAATTATCAAAAAATAAATATTTAATAATTAATAGTATAGATAAGTTTTGTGTTGTTTGTATTATACTATATATTATGTAATGGATTTTCATATAATAATTAGTTTTTTAAACATTTGAACGAATATTTGTAAAGATTATTTATTACCTGAATTATTTTAGCAACAATGATTTCTTGAACCTCCGTCTGGAAAAAAATATCTATAATATTCAAATTTCCTTCAATCGGTTTTAAAAAACTCAAACATTCTAATAAATAATAAATATTCACCTTTGCTATTATTCGCAAATAATATGCATTTAGAGTAAATCTAAAGAAAAAAAGTATTAACACATGTTTTTGATATCAACAACAAAGCTTTCCAAATCTGGTAAATCTAAAAAATTTTACTTACAAGTGTAGATTTATAAATCAAGATAAAATATACCTTAAACTTCGTCGTACCTTTATGTTCATTCGCTTATTTGTTGTTTAAAATCACCATTTAAAAGTATACATCACATGCAAAAAAAGAAATAAGATGAAATTACAAATCTATAGTTTGATTTACAGATTTGGTTTCCAAATAAATAATACAATTTAGATCTTACTTTTTTTTTGGCAGTTTAAGCGTTTTTATTCTTGAAAATTGTAGATCTAACTCTGATCATACAGATTATCATCACATGGAAAAGAATAGAAGATTAGAATAAATAAAAAATATATAAGCTGTTTGTCCGAATCGGTATGGAAAATCGAAAAATCATTTAGATTGTACCTTACATTTCTCTTATTTGTTAGATCTCAGCAGATGGAGACTGGTTTGACCGATTATAATGAAGAAACAAAGAAAACTTTCTACAAATCGCCTAGATGCAAAGAAAACGAGAAAAAGGAAACGTTTTTTTGTGCAAAACTTTTTGTCGGATTACGACAAAAAAATGGAAACATCTAAAACCTTATCGATTATATTTGGGCCAATTTGGGCTTCGTGTAATTGATTTTTCCTTTTATATTATTGTCTTGGTTTCGAATTTTTGAGACAATTTTTTTGTCTAAGGACATTATAGTTTGGATTTCAAAAATAGGTTAGAATAAGAAAGGGCTTTTATCAGAATCAAACCCAAATTTTAATTGAGACAATCTCTACATAATAGTTTGGCCTTTGACATAATTTGGGCTACAAAATATTAATTAAAGTTTATTATTTCCTAATAAAAATTTTATACTAAATATAAAACATTTAATAAAATGATATCAAAATAAATATTAATTTAAAAAAAAAACAAAAACTGAAAATAAAATATACTATATATTTATAATGATCAAATACGATCCAATTATATAAAATATATATAAAAAAAATTGATCAAGAACAAAAATTTTAATGTCACTAAAAATTTGTTATAACCTTTAATAAAAATTCAAAATATTCGGTTTTTTAGTGGCTAACATTTATAAGAGAAAATAATTAATATTTTAATAAAATATAAATATTTGTTGATTAAATATCTAAATTAAAAAGAGATAAATTACCCCGTGCATAGCGCGGATCCGCTACTAGTTACATATTAAAATGAAAAGTTTTTAAGATGTTTGGATAATAGTAAAATTGTCTCTCCTCTTACTGATATGGAGTTTGATTCAGCTATCAGAAAAGGCTCTTTGTAAAGTGATTCAAGAAAGGATCCATCTTCAAACCTAAGATCTTGACATTAGGGTTTGAGTGACCTCGAACGAATACATCCGTTACCTGCAAAAGAGACAGACAAAATTTCTTATCCCAGGTTTCTTTACTTTAAAATAAGGGATCTTGGGGGTACCTGAGTGCATCCAAATAGCTTCATCACTTTAAGAGATGAACAGTTATCGACAATGTAGCCTAATGAATTATCTGGCATATCTCGGCACCAAGATAAATCCAAAATCTGCAGCTCTTTGGAATGCTTAGCAAGTGCTAATGCCGTGTTGCGACCAACCTGAAACATAAAACGAATGTGTTAAGTGTGTGACAATGTGACATAACCATATGACTATTGGTCGAGACATGTTCACCTTCTTAACGTTGTTTAGTGATAGCTCTATCAGAGAACTGCCTGCGATTTCTACAAATGCAGCTACAGCTTCATCACTACAGAGAGACATGGTTGACAAAAACACGACTATATGTGAAATGATTAAATAGATAACGTCTTCAAAATCAACAGTGGCAGAGTAGTCTAACAGAGTAACACCATACCTTGTACCAATGTAACATTAGCATTAGTATGAAATAGTTAGTTTCTAAAAGAATGAATACAGAGACTCGCCTGAAAGAGTTGCGACAGAAAATCAATTTCTCCAGTGCTTGACAGCCATTTGCTAGGTAACCCAAAGCAGAATCCGTCAGCTTGCGTACATTAGCCAGGTCAAGCACAGTTAAATTAGGACAATTTTCAGAGATGGCTTTCACAGACGAATCGCTTAATTTCCTGTACGCATAAAAACTCATTTCAGAGTGACAGAATCGAAAGGGGGTGAAAAAGAAAATTCAAGTCGCATCATACAAAGAGTTGGTCAAGATTAGCTGCTTCAGGGTTTCTCGTCTACCCGTAAGAAACTCCCTCAAGAATCGACCACTGACTGAGGGAAGATCTGCAAGGGACAATACTTCCAGCTTTTCAAAAAATTTTAGTGCTCGTAGAATAAGCTTCACATCAATGTTCTGGCACTCATTGATGTACAGTTCCCTTAGAACTGACCCTAATGAATCAGATAACATGTTGATGCTAGATGATGTTAGAAGAGAGCATTGACTGAGATTAATTGATCTTATCGCAGGAGCGGCCGAAACAAGTTCCTGAAGCCCCACATCAGAAAGCCTGTATGCACCACTTAAAGATAAAGAAGCTAGCAACGGCAAGTTGTTTTGTGACCTTGCTAATGTGAAGCGTAATACATAATCTGGCATGCATTGCCCACACTGGTCAAGCTGAAGAACCTGTTTCAATGTAGACTTTAGTTACATTGATTCTTTTTACAATATTATGATTGTGGTATTAAACTAGAATGGACTTGTAAGTGTAAGATACCGTCAAGTTGCTGGTATCACATTTCTTAAAACATTGAGTGAACTGTTCTTCAGTCAGCCATGAGCAATCAGGAACACGAATTTCTGTTGGAGATCCACGGACAAGAAGTTCAAGAAAGTGTATGTCCATTCTCCTAGAATCACAAAGCAATCCACAAAGTATAAACCTCAGTGGGTCCGGAATATAATCAAGTGACGTGATGGCATCAGCATTTTTGACAAGGATACGCAAGGATAGCTCTTGCAGAGATGGAGCCTTTGGAGGTACGAAACAGAAGTTTCTTTTAGGAGTCCAAATAATTGTTGAACAACTTTCTTTGTTGGAGACATGAGTACCAATATCAATAAAAACATTATCTTCCCGATCCCTAATTATTTTCATGGCAGTAGAGAAGGGGCCAGGCCAGTCTCCAACTTCTTGTTCAGCATCTTTATCTGACATGTCCTCCTCTTCCTCCATTTGAGCATCAAAATGAGCAAACCTGGAAGCATTTCTCTTTGCAATGTTACGAAAATGCCCAGTTCTTGAAGCGCTTCCGATTTCATTACTATTATGATTATGATTCTGTGTTTGTTGTTCGTTAAAAGCATCAGACAATTCTGTTACATAGTCATCAAGAGGTTTGTCATTGTTAAATGAGTTCTCAATTTCCATTTCTTTTACACCAACTTCGGCAATATCATCTTTGATTAGAGAAGAGATATCCTCCACCTGAATACACTTACCCTTTTCCTCCAGAGTATATTTTCTTCTACCCATAGAGCTACTTGGCTTCTCATAACTCTCACATGAATCTTCCACTACTCCGTTTCCTCTATCCTCTTCCTCATCTTCAACTATCAATACTTCAACACAACTTTCCGGTATTATGCCATCGGCATTCCTATCTGCCATCACTGTCTTTCCCTTATCTTCATTGGCTATTCTACTAGCAATATCACCTGTGATACTAGACTGTGAATCGAGTTTTAAATCTGCGTAATCTAGTTTCTTGCTCACAATATTTTCTACAATCAGATCCTCACAAGCCTTTTTGCTCTGACTTCCACTTCCAGGTTTTCTCTTCTTAGAATCATCACCATTTACCGGTCTAAAAGTTCCTTTATAATTCTCACTGTCCTGAACATCCAATTCGCATTCGAAATCCAACTTCTTAGACTCAATTTCCAATCTATTATCTACATCCCTCTTAGAAATTCTCTTCCCTGACCGTAAACTCAAAAATCTCTCACCAACACTAGAACTCCTCTTACCACAAACTGAAACACTAACCTCTTTTTCAGCCAACACATTCAGACATTCATCGCCGTCGCGTTGACATGCGAGACGAAGACTGCGCCTCCTCGTAGTGTAAGTGACTCCATCACCAGGACCCGATCCGTCGAGTGGCTCTTGTATCCGAGTGGGAGTAGACGGCTGAATTTCGGAACGTTTAGGGTGTGGCTTGGATTGAACTGATGGTATTTCACGGGATCGAAGTATCGTCATGATTGGATGTAAACGTAAAGGAGAAGAGAGACGAAATCAGAAGAAAAAGCAGAGACGATGGGTTTATACGTTACATAGAGGTTTTGGGTGGATGGGGGTGAAGAGGAACCGTCGTTTAGATAATTAGGGTTTGTTGCCGATTTTCGAGCCACCCGATGCCATTTTTTCACATATAGTCTGGTAATTAAGGAAAAAAAAAAAGCGAACTCAACCAAACTGAAATTCATCTATCTGAACAAGCTTCGGATGTTTTTTTTTTTGTTCAAAACATCGGATGTTGAAATGAAAAAAAAAAAAAATTAGTAGAGATGGTACTTTGTTAATAACTTGTTAGAATTATATTTCTTTCAATGTCTAGATCTATCTATTTTTATTATGTAAATAAATGATAAATAGTCATATATGAATATTAAAATTTGAAAGGCGAATAATCTATATTTAGATGTATAAATAGGTGTATATATTTTGACAAAAAAAAATAGGTGTATATATTTTCTATATATTAAAAAAGACAATTTTTAAAAAAATATTTAGTTTGTAATAATTTACATGATATCATATTATCAAATATTAAATCATTCCATCATTTATTTTATTATTTAAATAATACATTCATAATTTAAATATACACAATCTATTAAAAATCTTTACTAAAATCTTCACAAAAGATTTGTTTGTTTTTTCATTTGAATTAGAAAATTTGATTTTAATTTCATTTTAAATTAAAAAAATTATTTTTAGTTTCTTTTCTTAAAAATATAGTATCAAAAACTACAAATATAATATATATGATCATAATA
>OVAV01000857.1:0-15575 GCA_900406375.1 Iberis amara | reverse complement strand
CAATGTGTTGCTGTTGGATTATCTTCAAAGCTCAAGTGTTTGAATTGATCTTCCAAGATGATTACAACCTTCGTAAGTGCTCCAGCAAGTCTCTTAGCTCTTCATCTTGTCATTGGACAAGTTGGTATCTCCAAAGTGCATTCCTCTTTATGCTCATCCTCAGCTACAAGCTTATCCTCTTCATCATCTTCAACTCCTAATTCTTTGATGTCCATAATTGCATCAGCTTCTTGTTCTTTGTCAGATAGGGTTGTATCATCTATGATACAATTTTGGACAGCCTCAAACAATGAGCTAAACAAGGAACATTGGACCAGCATGTAGCTGGACTTATAGCTAAGATTAAGCTTGTATACGAAGGGACTTTGGAGATTCAAGCTAGATTTATATCAAGAGCCAAGTCTAAGAAGCTTCTAGTTGCACAAGGAATTGAATAGAAGCTTGTAGCTGAACAAGGAGTTGAATAGACGCTTGCTGGAGCATTTAGGAAAGTATTAAGAAGAATAAAGATCAATTTAAAGACTTGAGCTTGGAAAATACTTTAATAGTAACACATTTTATACATGCTCAATATTGATCAATATTTGAGTGAGTATTCTTCTTGCACTCTTTTTCCCAAACTTGGTTTTGTCCCAATGGGTTTTCCAAGTTTGGTTTTTAATGAGGCAAGTTGAATACTCTATAATGGCCCATTATTGATCACATAAGACCAAGAGAAGATGAATAAAGGTCCAAACACTTCAAACTCGTATCTGGTGCATGCACAACATTTATTGAAGTGTTCTTATCTCTCATTCATGCATAGACTTCAAATTTCAAGTCTCCTTCTCTCTTACATGCATGAACCCTATTGTTTTCTATTTATTCTGGTTGTAAAACTCATTTGAGACTTCACCATATTTTTATCAAAACCTCTTCTTTAAATTTGGTTCCAGATTTGGTGTGTAATATCCATTTCTGTTTGATATTTAGGTGTGTAATATCCTAAGATCACCTAGGTGTATCAAGGGTCTTTCGCAGCCCTTGTCTGTTCCTATCGATCCACCATATATCCAAAAATTATTCTTCATCATCATATTCATCCTTTTCATCTTCCATCTCCATTCATTCTTTGAATCTGTCCAGATTCACCTTCACAAGCCATTTCTACCTTCATCCGTTTCATTTCGCATCCATACAAGTTTCAACCTTCAAAGTGTGTTGCGCATCCTTAAAAGAATTGTATCAAGTGGTATCAGAGCCACTTTGAAAGGTTTGGTGTTGATAAAATGGGGAGTTTCTCATTCTGCACTGATTTTACTCTTTAACTTCTATTTTATCCTTTTAAATTTTGTGTGCAAATATCAATACGAAATTGGTTTATGTGATATTTAGGACTGTGACTGGGTGATATACAAACATATTTCGTGTCCTAAGTCATTAGGTTTTGATATGTTCTTCAAGAACGAATATGTCTGTTTTGACTGTTCATTTTCTGTTAAATTTGTTTGTGTTTAGATTAGTGTTGTATTGATTTTTTGAATGATTAGAAGCATTATTAGGAGTTTTATGAATAGAATCTAAGTTGATTTGATGCAGAAACGTTCTGATCTTGCTAGATGAACTCGACCTGATTTTCCTTGGATCATGCGAATATGTTTTTTGTATGAGTTGTTTGAATTCTGTTTTGGGTTAAAGTGATTCAAAAACATGGATTTAACTATTATAACGGTTTGATAGTGAATTTCACAATAGAACTTTGATCATTGATGTTTAGAATTGCTTGGATCATGCATTTGAATCTGTTCTGAATCTATTTTGAAGTCTGTTTCGATTTGTTGATCCAGATTCTGTTTATGTCCGATTTTTATGATCTTTTTGTGCTGATAATCCTCCTAGAATTAGTTCTAGTTTTTTTAGAAAAAAATATATGGTTGATGAGATGTGTTGATTTGCTTGAAACTGCTCTAAATTTGTTTTAAAGAGAAACAAGTGCTAGTGATTTGTTTTGTGTTCTTTTGAAAGGAACAATGGCAACCTTTGAAGACTTAATGAACACAATTAGTCCCATGGAGCAGAAGCTTGTTGAAGATTTCATTGCAAGAATGGAGCATATGATGAACACAAAACTAGAAGCACATAGGCAAGAAAGGCTTCATAAGTCAAAGAGTAAAAGCAAACGACTTGAGAAGCAACAGAGGTCAATTGATATTTTCTCTCAATGGTTAAAATCTCAAAACCCTTGGACTAAAGAAGCATATCAGAAAGAAAGGGCAAATGACCAAGTCTTTTTGCGTGAGCAGCAAGAAAAGCCTCCACAAGGCACAACCGAAAGCTTGGTTATTTCTGATCATATTCTATCTACTTATGATTGTTCCAAAGTGTTTGAACAACCTTTATCTATTGTCAAAGGAATTGAGAAAGTTTCAGAACATGAAAAGGAGGAGCTTTTCCTTGTACATGTTGTACAAATAAATAACCAAGAGGGAGAAGCTGAAGTTACTCAAAACAGACCAGAACATGTCTTAGTACATGTTGAACAAGAAGCTAAAGCTAATTAAAGAATTCTAGAGTATGTGGAATTTATCTTTGGAGATTCCACACCATGGGAACCCAAGAATAATGATAAGATATGGTTGCTTAAGGTTCTGAAATCAAGTCCAAGAGAAAATGTTAATGTTCAACAGTCAATTCAAGAAGACATGCATCAAGATGTTGCAAAACAAGACTACAACAACAACATGATTTTTGACCATAAAGAAACATTTATTACGTACTGATGATTTTATGTTTTTCAGGAGCAATAGGTTGCAGCCATGGATGAGAGTAATGAATCAACAGCCATGGAAATGAATGATTGCATCTGTGTTGACAAAAGAATACCCACCTAATGCATCATGCCCTACCAAACCTCTACCTCATCGAGATAAGTCCTTAAACTCCTAAAGGCGAATAAGTACTAACTTGTTGTGTTTTGATCCAAATCGTACAATGATGAATACACAACTGCAACAAGAAGTCTTTCAAACTACAGTTCAACTTAAGATCGGTTTAAAGCTAACCGGAATAGCAACTCAAACTTAAGGCGCTATGAACTTGTCTTATATGGATTTTTCCATAATTATACAACTCAAAACATATTTTGGCGACCAAGAGACTTTTTAAAACCATTTGAGGATACTTTTGAAGGCCTTTCTCAAGAAAATTATCCCCTGGGAATTATTAGATTTAAAGATTGCTTTGGACAGCCTATACTTGAAGATAAGGAAACACTGACAGTTTGGCCAGCTAGTAATCTGTCCAAATTGGCAAGACCAATCCCAGCACCCCTTTGGATCATCAAAATAATATTTTTGTGGAGTTACATTGCCCAAAGACTGATCCAAATCATCACCCAAAAACCTAAACACAAATTCTAAACCCAAAAGTTTGAAACTATTATTACAAACTTTTGTGATATATTTTGTGTTTAGGGTTTATATTGTTGGTTTAGGGTTAATATTTTTGTGCTTAGGGTTAATATTTTGTGTTTATGGTCTATATTTTAGGTTTAGGGTTTTTTTGGTTCAGGGTTCAAGGTTTATATATTTTTTGTCAACAAATATTATATTATATTAGAAAAAATACAAACCCATAAAGGGTAGATCAAATCCCACTAAGAGGAAGATGAAGTCCCACCATGGGGAAGATGCAAGCCCATATTGGGCACATGCTCTCACTAAGAGAGAAATTAACAACTCCGAAAGGGAGTTTAGATATAAGTCCCGAAGGACCACGAACCTAGAAAGAAAAAGCTTTCTAGACCGACAAATACAACTCCTAAGATCCCAATAAACTGGTCTACGATCGTTGCGGGAATTTAGCACCGGAGACATGCCCTGATGAGTTTGTACCTCCCTATCTAAATACAATAAGTTGACATTATTATGAAACCTAAAACTAGAAGTGTTACAAACCAAAATAAAAGAAACATTTGGGCTTAACAAAACGAAAATGGGCTTCAAAGAAAACAGAGGTCGACCCATTTCTAAGCCTAAAGTGTGGATGGTTGCCCTAACCGCCACAGCTGCATTCGCATCACCATTCACCACCGTTGCTGGAGCTTCAAAAGCATGTTGCCCACCGGCGACGTAAGCACGTTCGGACATAGGAGCCACCACCACCGATGCTTGATCTGCCAACCAAAACAACTCCATCGACCTAAGAAACTCCATCGCATCCTCGGTCCATAACCCGACACCAAAACAAGTAACGGGAAGACAAACCGGCCACCGAATCTTCACACCTTCTTCATCTCGAAGCCTGCCAAACCAGTGAACTCTCTTCAAGCGGACCCAGTAACCAAGTTGCCTGAAATAGCTTGTTGCACCGCAGAGAGGGTACATGCAAGCTACCGGACAACAACAGTGACCACCAAAGACCAGGTGAAGCCACTGATCTGAAACCCTAGCCGAAGGAAAACACGCACCCGCACCAGATCTCCTCGCCCACCAAAGTAGCCGAGAGAGAGATTCAGCACAAGCAAGCTTTCCTAAACCGGTAAGATAAACATGCGCCACTAGAAAGAAAGATCGGCTAAGGCATGCAGAATCTGTGAGGAAAGGATAGAAGAAAGGGAAGAGAGATGCACGAGAAGAATTAGAGTCGTAGGAGAAGGAAGCCGAAAAAACAAAAGAAAAGAAAAGAAAAAGCTCTGCGAAGAAGACGGCAAAGAGAAGTGAGAGACTTGCAGTAGTGAGAAGGCAGAGAGTTTTCGAGGAGAGACACAGTATTTGCTTATGGAATTTTGGTTCAGGGTTTATATTTTTGGGTTATGGTTATTATTCACTATTTGATAAACTATAAGTCCATTTTAAATAATTTTAATCATGTTAGATGTAGAAAAAATATGTATTTTTTTAAACAACATTGTGTGATTTGATTAATTGAATTTTGATGCTTTAATTTGTAAATAGAATGAAAGAGAGTGGGTGAAATTTCCAAATTAAAAAAAAAAAGAGAAAGAGTGAGAGGGTGAGAGGGGTAGAAGTGAAATAAGTTTGGTATATTATTACCCAAAAACTAATAATATTCTCATATATTTTTTTTCTTAAATACACATCTATAATTGTATTACCATGCAATTCACCCAAAAAGAAATGTGTCAAAATCTATGGAAGATATAAATGCAAGAATAAATTGACATTAAATATAAAAAATAATAATAAATGATGTCTTGAAAGAAAAATGATGATGTACTCTCTTACGATAGAAACTCACTTTTTATATAGTACTCCATAATAGATTAGCATTTGTGCTTACATTATATTTTTCCGAGTAAACTTACAACATTTAGTATAGTAAACAAATTTCATTCTTTATTGTAAACTTAAACAGTGTTTGCATTTGCACTTGAAAAATATATATTACCAAACAAGAACTAAATAATAATTTATGTTTTTAAATATGTATTTTTCTATTTGAATAATCTATTCGGGTAAATAGAAGCGCAGAAATTTTGTTTATACATTAATACTATATTATCCTATTATTAGTGTACCTTAGCATTGGTACAAATATGTTTGAATTTTAGAGTCTAAACATAAACGTAGTAAAGTTTTAAACTTTAGTATTGATACGAAAGAGAGAGTTGTCTTTTATTTATTTATTTTGAAAAACATTGTCTAAGAGCTTAATTGTCAGATCTTGTGTTCTTGGCCCAAGTCGTAAAAGCTTAACGCGTGTGTTTAAATAATGGTTCATAGTTCATACGCGAGACGTTTGACTATTTCTCTCTACACACTTTACTTGAACTCGTACGTACTTGTTTATATAGTATTGTAATTTTTAATTTATTAACAACTTTTGTAGTACAATAGTGTATATTATTATATAACGCACATGTGCCCGGTTTAAAACTGAAAAATCCAAAAAAACGGAAAAAGACAAAAGAACAAATGAAGAAGAAGCTGTCACTATAATCAAGAGACTCCATAGTTTCCAAGCCATATATACCAGTGGTATATGATTTAAATAATAAATTAATGTATGCTTTGCTTTATTTTGGGCTAACCGATTAAAGCCTAAAAGGTTTCACATTCAACTGTTAGAGAATTTAAAGAGCTTTTGTCACTATTAGAATTAGTTAGAGACAGTGATCTATTCCACACATTGTATCCAAAACTAGAGGATTTCACATTTACAATCTCACTTGATAGAGATTGAACGCGTAATTTATGTATTGTGTTGGATCTAGATTAGATCTAGAAACCAAGTGATTCTAATTTCAATAAACCGACTAAGAATAACTTAAAATATACAAATTTACAGAAAAATATTATTTTATACAGAAAAATTCCTCAAAAAAACCACAAAATAACATCATGTTCTAAAAATACCACAAACTTCAAATTATTCCAAAAACACCATAAAATATATTTTTTATTCTTTCAAAAATACCACATAACATAAAATTTGAAGTTTAAAGGTTTAAAATTTAAATTTTGGGTTTGGATTCACTTATTAGAGTTTAGGGTTTAGTTTTGAAAGGTGTAGGATTTAGTTTTGGGTGTTTAGGATTAAATTTAAAGTTTAAAGCAATTTCAAATTTGTAATATTTTTAAACAAAACAAAACTTTGTGGTATTTTTGAAACAAATTAATAGCGTCTGGTATTTTAGAAAATAACTACTTTGTGTGGTATTTGAGAATTCCCTATATATATATTACTTTTTGCATTTTCATATCTTGAAACCTTTTAGTTAAGCTGAGATATTTGTGTAGTTATTTTTTGTGAATTATTTATTAACACAAGAAGGAACACAAGTCAGTTTCTTTTATAAAAATTTTTTTGAATTTTTATATAGAAAGGGGGCATAAATTCTAACTAGTGTGGAAGAAACATATTTTTTATATATTATATATAAAAAAGGACTGATAGTTAACATTTTATTTTGAAAACGGAGTGACCGGTTATGACGTAAGTAAATTATCCAAGAACAAGAAAAATATTTAATTTATCAGTTGACAAAAACAGGAAAATAAGTGCTTAACTTTTTGCCTAAAAGGGGTTAAAATACAATACCATCACATTCACATCACTTTTAATTATTCAAAAATAAGAAACTAAACAATACACTACGTATCGAGATAGAAAAGGAAATAGGCAAGGAGGGGCTAAATGCCGATAATATTTGACCAGAAATGGTAAAGAAACGTTATACATCAACATAAATAAAATAATTTCCAAAGTACAATAAAATAAAAATAAAAAGAACATAAAGAGACTCGTTGGTCAAAATTTGACAATATTCTCAAAACATCTATAAATACCTCATTTGGTGAATACCCCATGTTTCATATGCAAACATCTTGAATACAAACAACATATTGCACCTACACAATTCTTCACAATAATAATACATAAACACATGTCTCGAGTTTGTTACATGTTCTTCAACGTTTTCGTTGTACTTCTTACCATTGTGTTCTTGAAAGTCTTTCTGATTTGCTGGATATTACCAGTTCGAGCTCAATCGAAGCTTAGAAAAAAAGGATTTGTCGGTCCACCTCCTAGTTTTCCATTAGGGAACCTTAATGACATGAAGAAGTTGAAGATGCCTTTGGTAATGGTGGAGAAGAGAAAATCTAATTCTACCATTATCAACCATGACATACACTCCATTGCACTTCCATATTTCGCTCGCTGGCAAGAAAAATACGGTAATTAATAACTTCTGATATATATATAGTTTCAAGATTTAGTATCAGTTTTTTAGTATACTTTTTTGATAAATTGTGAGTTTTCATTTCAAAACCATTTCATATTGAATCTTCTTAAACTGATCTCAAATGCAAAAATTAATTAACGTATGATGTGATGTGATGCAGGGAAAGTGTTTGTGTACTGGCTAGGGATAGAGCCGTTCGTGTACGTGGCGGATCCAGAATTCTTGAGTGTTATGTCGAAAGGTGTATTGGGGAAGAGTTGGGGTAAGCCAAATGTTTTCAAAAAAGACAGAGAGCCAATGTTTGGTACTGGTTTGGTTATGGTCGAAGGCGATGATTGGACACGTCATCGCCACATCATCACTCCTGCCTTTTCACCTCTTAATCTTAAGGTATATAATTTATAATTATGTTAAACTCTTCTTCAAATCTTTAACAATTGGTAAGGAGTCCAAAATAAAGAAAATTAACAATTTAGACTTGAAGAGCCCCCATTTTTCCATGACAGAAATTTCAAGGAATTATGGCATTGAAAAGACTAATTCAATTCAATATACTAGAATTTTTCTCATTACTTTGAATAATAGGCAATGACGAATATGATGGTGGAATCAACTTCCAACATGTTAGACCGATGGGCCAAACAGATAGACTCGGGCAATTTTGAGTTCGATATGGAGAGCGAGATCATAGGAACCGCCGGTGAGATAATCGCCAAAACAAGCTTCGGAGTCACTGGAGAAAACGGAACTCAAATCCTCAAAAACCTTAGAGCCGTGCAGTTCGCTCTCTTCAACTCAAATCGCTACGTAGGAGTACCGTTCAGCAAGATTTTAAATTTCAAGCAAACACTTAAAGCAAAAGAGCTAGGCCAAGAGATCGACAGTCTCCTTTTGTCGATCATAAACGAGCGGAAGAGATCTTTGGTCGAAGGAGACAACCACCACGNAATCTTCTCGGAATGTTGCTTAAGGCGGATAAAGACAAGTTTACGGCGAGGGAGCTTGTAGACGAATGCAAAACGTTCTTCTTCGGTGGCCACGAGACGACCGCTTTAGCGTTGACGTGGACTTTCATGCTTCTTGCGATCCATCCCGAGTGGCAAGATACGATCAGGGACGAGATCAGACAAGTCCTCGGAGATTCCGAGATTGAATATAACAAACTTGCCGGACTAAAGAAGGTACGTTACCAAACATTCCACGTGGTTAATTATATATATATATACATGCATGATATGCATTACTACATCACGTCATTAACTATTTAAGCGCGTTCACAAAATGATGCACAATTTGAAATGTTCACATGCGACACGTCATCTTAATACTAAGCCTTTTAATTAATATTCTTGTCCTTTTTCGGGCCACTTGTAATGAATATCCTGTCTGGTTATCCATAACAAAAACGTGTGACATGCGTGGCACATGGTGATACTCTATATATAAATAAAACACATTTCTTAGTTAATTGAATCACTTCCCACTTGTATATTTGTATTGTATGCATACTATGTTACTAACGAATAAAACTGCCAATGACTTTATACAGATGAGTTGGGTGATGAACGAGGTTCTCCGGCTATATCCACCGGCGCCCAACGCACAACGACAAGCTCGGAGAGATATTGAAGTCAACGGAAGAGTTATTCCAAACGGGACAAACATTTGGATCGATGTGGTGGCGATGCACCACGACGCTCAGTTATGGGGAGACGACGTCAACGAGTTCAAACCGGAAAGATTCGATGGCGATTTGCACGGTGGTTGTAAGAATAAGATGGGTTTTATGCCATTTGGATTCGGAGGGCGAATGTGTATTGGTCGGAATTTGACTGCGATGGAGTACAAGATTGTCTTGTCTTTGGTTTTGTCCCGGTTCAAGATCTCGGTTTCACCCGGTTATCGCCATTCGCCCACGTATATGCTTTCTCTTAGACCGGGTTACGGTTTGCCTCTAATTATACGACCACTTTAGATTGCGTTAACGGACAAGATATAAAGAAGAATACTGTTTGTTTATCAATGTAGATCATAATTAAAGTTCTGTACTTTTAGTATATTGTATACATTTGTTTTTGAAGAAATGTGGGCAAAATATTATTTAAGCCGTCACCTGTATTTAATGACGTATATTACACAAGATATAGAATTAGAAACTATCCTAATTACTCTCCCAATAAACATGTAAGTTTCGAGCCCATCTTGAGACACATATCTCAAAATTAAGATGTATGCGAGTTGGTTTTTAGTGAATACATGTTGAGTTCGAATAACTCCCTTCAATATTTCATCTAGCACGAAGTGGCAATCTACTTCGATATACTTCGTCCTTTCGTGGAAAACCGGGTTAGCACTAATGTGTAGTGCAGATTTACTAGCGTAGTAAATGGACATCGAATGTGAATTAGTGTACCCGAGATCACACAGTAATTTTTTCAGCCATTTTAATTCCTTTGTTACGGCATTCATTGCCCGGTATTCGGTCTTAGCGGAGGAGTAGGAGATTGTGTCTTTTTTTCTTGGTTTTCCAAGAGAATGGTGAAGAACCTCACTGAACAAACCATCCTGTCAGAGAACGTCTTGTTAGCAGACAAGCAGCCCAATCGGAGTCACACCATCCGATAAGATGGAATGGAGAATCTGCCCGAACCAAAATCCCTTGTCCAGTTGTCCCTTTGATATATCTTACAACTTTCAAAACCGTATGCCAATGGTCTTCACGTGGAGATTGCATAAATTGTGAGAGAGTATGGACAACGTAAATAAGATCCGAACGTGTAGCGAGAAGATAGATCAAACGGCCAAAAAGTCTTCTGTAAGATTGAGGTTCAACAAGTATAGCGCATGTAACTAAGGCTAGGCAATGATTTTGTTCAATTGGAGAACCTGCAGGTTTGCATCCAAGCAGGCCTGATTCAGTAACAATCTATGTGGCATATTTCCTTTGAGAAAGATAAATGCCTTCCGCGTTCCGAGATACTTCCAAGCCTAAAAATATTTCAACATTCCCAAATCTTTCATGTGAAAACATGTGGTCAAGTAGTCTTTGAAGATCTTGATTTCTTTAGGTGAATCTCCTGAGATTATTAGATCGTCAACGTAAACAAGAATTCGGAGTGAAAATGTTTTACCCGAGAGGACAAAGAGAGAGTAGTCAGATCGGGTTTTTCGAAAGCCATAAGTGATAAGTGCATCAATAAGCTTCGCGAACCAACATCAAGATGCTTATTTGAAGCCATATAAAGATTTTTGAATTCTAAACACTCGAGTTTCATATGGAGAAGAAAAACCTTGGGGGGATTTTGATGTACATTTCATCGTTTTATTCTCAATGTAGAAACGCGTTGTGTACATCTATCTGATGAAATTCATGATTTTTTCTTGGCTGCAAAATCAAGAAACATTCGAACTGTGGTCATCTTAGCTACTAGTGAAAATGTGTTTGTATAATCGATGTCCTCTTTTTGATGGTTTCCAAGCACAACAAGGCGAGCTATATGCTTTTCAATTGACCCCTCTGATCGATGTTTGTTGTGAAAACCCATTTTGTTCCAAGTGATTTCTTGCATGTGGTAATGGAGTGAGATTTCGTGTCTTATTATGTTGCAATGCAGAGATCTCATTGGCTATAGCAGTTTTCCACTCACTATGTAACATGGCTTCTCCGAATGACCTTGGCTCAACATTATTAGTAATTGCAGTCATAAAACATCGATGTTTCACAGAAATTTGTGACTTGAAGCATTATTCGATAGAGGATAGAACGAACCTGAGGATGTTGTAGACGAGAGTGGTGATGAGAGAGGGAGAGTCGGAGGACAACGCTGCCAACAACATAATCATAGAGTTTTATGCTCTATTATCGTTGTCTTTGATTGTCTGCTCTTGGTGCGATTGGTGGAGAAGGCACAGTTGTAGATTGTGTAGTCGATGTGGAAGTTGATTCTATAGGCATTGTGTCTAGAGTGTATGAATCATTTGTTTCAGGTGGTAATTCAGCCGATAATGGTGGTGGTGATGGTGTCACCATAATAAGAGGATTGTCTTCCACAATTCCATAAACTGAAGAGGTAGTCACATGAGTAGGTTTCAGAGTATTGGTGAGCTGTAAGGGAAAACATGATTCAACGAATACCACATCTTGTGATACGATGAAGACCTTGTGTTCTAGATCAAATAGTTTTCAGCCTTTCTTCCCGTAAGGGTAACCGAGCAAGATGCAGCAGCGATTGCGCGATGCAAACTTATCACCTTTATGGTTGATGTTGAGTGTGTGAGCTAAAAAACCAAACACACCAAGGTGAGTGTATGATGGTGGTTTGTTGTAGAGTTTCCGAAAAGGTGTCCTCCCTTTGAGGATCAAAGACGGTGTCTGGTTGATAAGATATCCGGCGGTGAGAACACATTTGCCCCAATAATCGAATGGAAGATGTGTTTGGAACCTTAATGTTCTAGCCACATTGAGGATGTGTCTATGTTTGCGTTCCGCTCTACCGTTTTGTTGTGGTGTGTAAACGCAAGACGTCTCATGTAAGATGCCATTTTTCCAAAAGAACGAGGTGAAGCAGACAAATTTTGTTCCATTATTTGTTCTTACAGTTTTCAATTTCTTCGAGAATTGAACCTCAATCATCTTTAGAAATTCTCGGATATAACGATTTACTTTTGTTTTATCAACCAATAAATAAAGCCAAACAGCCCTTGAATGACCATCTACGATAGTTAAGAAATACTTGGATCTACATAACGCAGTTGCGCGATAATGACCCCATAAATAAATATGAATCAAATCAAAAATCGATGCTGCATTATTCGAACTTTCGGGAAAAAACTGTCGAGTTTGTTTTACTCGTAAACAAACATCACAATTTTGAAAAACTGAAATATTAAGATAAGAATCAATGACCAGTCCCGTAACATGAGAAGAAGGATGGCCAAGACGTTGATGAAGCAAAAGTAAATCCACAGAAATTGTTGACTGCAACGTTGTCACTGTTGGAATTCTATAGAATCGAGACAGACCCTCTCCCTCTCGTTCACCCACTCTAATCATCATCCTCGTAGTACGGTCCTACAGAATCAGAAGTTTATCAGTAATTTTTCCAACTAAGTAATTGCCAGTGACCAATTGTCCAAATGATATCAAGTTCATATGAAATCCATCGATAAAATAAACATTATTAAGAGACAGAGTGTTGGTCAAATGAGCAAAGCCTTGTTGTGTGGAAACTATATTTTCACACGCCGGCAGAAGAATTGAGACCAGAGTAACAATGTGGATATCACAGAGTAAATCAAGTCGACCAGTCATATGGTGAGTTGCCCACGTATCCAAAATCCATTCATTTTCGATGTTCATACCAATTAACTTATCATTCTCTTTGTCGTTGTTGATGAAACGTTGTATAAGTTACCATTGTTAGTCAGTTATGCAAGAGAGACCTTGTCTGTCGCGATCATTTAGCTCTGCAACAGAGCTACAACAGTCAAGTTTGCATTAAGAACCTATGTCATGTTGGCTCTCGGGTTATGTCCTTTTGCACGATTTTGTGTCCCAAGTTAATTCCGATTTCGCGGACGTTCTCCCCACCACTCTGGGAAGCTGATGACTTTGAAACAGCTAGAAGAATCATGACCCATTCTCTCGCAGATTGTGCATTCACGCGTCGGGTCCCGATTCCCAGAACTAGGTCTGAAACTTGCAGATGGTAAATTGGGACGTTGAGTGGTGGTGCTGTAAGATGGTGATTGATAAACAAGAATTTGTGTTGAAATCATATGTCTAGTCAAGTAATCCTAAGGCTACTCATGTCAATGTAGCACTTAGGGTATCAATCCAAATCGGAAGCATTCAACTCACTAGAACCTAGGAGAGTTTCATTTAGTCTAAGCTAATAAGATTGGTTGGTTATGTGACATTCAAACATGCATTAATTAAAGAGTCAACAAAAGTCAACAAAATAAAAGTCAACAAAACTAAACAAAAGTCAACAAAAGATTAAAATGTAAATCGAGATTAAAAAGCTAAACAAATGGGCAAAGGTTATTGATTCGGGTGATCAAATGATATCTTATGATGTTCAATACTAACATTCAATGCTAATCTTTGGTCTATAATTCCCTTAATTAGACTAATTCACTTTCATGGCATTAATCCCTTTCCTAATCATGCAACTAAAACAATCTCTTGGATAATTACACAAGGAAGAAGCATTAAGATCTAATCCATGATAAACCACTAAACTAACTAACACAATGTCTTGGTTAGGCNTGCGTTAAGAACACCTATTGAATGAAGATCTAAGATAACTAAGCCCTAAACATCATGATCAATCACATAATCACCCTAATCTACCTAATCCATTTACTTAGTAAAAGGACTACTCATTAATCATTGAGAAAACACAGTATCTAACAATAGAAATGTGTTCAATCATGATTAGAACAAGAAATGATAAAGAGAAATGCAATAAAAGCAAAGATCAAGGTCAGATTAAGCAAAGATCAAGGTCAGATTAAGCAAAGATCCAAGGTTTACACAAAAGTGGCTATTTTAAGAAAATAAAAGTTAACCTAAAAATTAGGTCCTAAAAAGTTTAAATAGTAGCTCCTAATTGTCTTGGGTTAACCCGAAAACATATGGACTAACCCATAAAAAGAAATGGAT
This sequence comes from Iberis amara, assembly GCA_900406375.1. NCBI lineage: Eukaryota > Viridiplantae > Streptophyta > Magnoliopsida > Brassicales > Brassicaceae > Iberis > Iberis amara. Next base: position 1,221 of record OVAV01000857.1, on the reverse strand, counting down.
AAAAATGTTTGGTCAAAGTTTGAGTTACGTTTTCTTGGCTCGATATCGGTTGACTGAGCCGGTACGGTCTGGTTGATATTGTTTCTTCAAAAGTCATATCAGGTGACTCAACCGGTACAGCTCGTCCGGTGTCGTTGTATCGGGTGAGCTGTATCGGGTCCCTCGGTCGGTAAGGTTGACCTTGTCTTGTATCGGATGCCCCTGGCCGATACAGCTTGGCCGATATGGCTATACCAGACCAAGTGTATCGGCCAAGTTGTCCATTATGCTCCATTTCATCATTTCAGCTTCTTTTTGGTCACTTCTCCTTGGTTTCGATCTCCAAATCGATTTCGCACACCTCGAACACCTGAAATATGCAATGATATGCAAAATGCAACCTATCTATGCCTAAATGCAAGTTAAACTATTCAAAATGGAATCAAAAACAATGTTAAAAAGGATCAAAAACCTAAGATATCAANTTCAAAATGGAATCAAAAACAATGTTAAAAAGGATCAAAAACCTAAGATATCAACTTCCCCAAACTTATCATTTGCTTGTCCTCAATCAAGGAACAAAGGCAAATAAGAAGAAGAGTTTAGAAAGTGAAAACTCATAGCCGAAACTTAAATATTGTTCAAGCTGTCAATTGTATTCATTCTAATGATTGAGTTTATATACAATGTCATGACATAAACCTTAGACCCCTATAATTAAAGACGTATATAGCACAAGATATATGATTAGGAAACTATCCTAATTACTCTCCCAATAGTTTTGTTATTAATATATCGAGTATTGAATTTATACATATATGATATAGGACAATTGCACTGGATAATCTCCATACTCCTTAATATTAAGAATCTAACACCTATCTTCTATAGGTTTCCTATTACATTTTTTAAAAATACCATTTTGACCTTCAATTTAATAGGTCTAATTGTACTTTTTAGTTTGAATGGAGACATCGACACATTAATTTTTCCTAGTCTTGCAATTTTGTTTAGCTAATCTAACTTTTTATCTTATTAATTTTTGGGGTCTAGATTTAGGGTTTAGGATATATATATTATCCAGGATCCGAGATCCGATCCTTGATCCGCCCAAATCTGCTCAGAAAATTAGGATAGACGTAGAGCTCGGATCCAGATATTAAAAATTTTAGGTCCATATATTCGGATCCGGATCCGAACCTATATATATTAAATATATTTTAAATATATATATATATATAT
>OVAV01000856.1:0-10043 GCA_900406375.1 Iberis amara | reverse complement strand
AGGAAGCCTCTCCAATTCCAAAGTATCGATTTGATTTTGATACCGTACCTGGGAGTAGCTACTTCACCTGCAAGACCTACAAGGAAATTGTTGTTTTTTCTTTCACGTCTATGTAAAACTGCGTGGAATTTCGTTAAACTTTATGAAACCAACTATGTAAAGCTGTGTTATATTGAGTGAAACTATGTTGAACGTGCATGACGATGGACTGCACTTTCGTCAGCCATGGGCTTTCAGGGTTGAAGAGGAAGTTCGAATGTTAAGGACGGAGGTAGATGATATGGCTGAAGAGATTGCAAAGCTCAAAGGACTTATTGTTGGACCCCGTCTGTAACACCCCCAAACCAAACTAGGAGTTGAACGACCGAGGATGCCACTTGATGTAGTTGGAGACTAGTCGACTGAGGTTATCAGAACATCCCCAATAACTACAATCAACCTGTGCACCAACTCATCCCACTAAATTACAAGTTTAGGCTTGCCAACCCTTGTCGTAATAAAGTGTTAGGATGGCCGGACTAGGCCACAATCATTTTGGAACTAGTTACGAGTATAATACAATGTTTTATTTAATAGTCGATTAAAGTCTTACAGAACTTTAAAATTTACATGGTCAAAAGTCAAAGCTCCAAAAGGTTTACAAACATAATTTACAAAAAGACAAACAAACCTACACTGGCACCTAGCATCCAGGCTCCCTATAAGGCCTTCCCTTCTATTGGTTACTTTTTTTTGTTACACTTTCGATTGGTTACCTGTAACAAAAAGTAGCATCATGATTAATCTAAGATAATGCGGTAAGAACGGGGTCTCTAAACATCAATATAAATCATAATACACCCAATTCAAACCCAAAATAAGAATCAACACACAACAATCAAATGCAATAATCAAATACATGCGAACATAATAAACGTGATATCACCATCCATTCCTCATCACTACTCCTCCTTACCGCCACCACCACCACCAAGTAACCACGGTCCACCACCGTGTCCAACCCACCTATCACGGCACTGCCACCCTTCCCGTGTGGCCCTTCTCCCATCACCAGTGGTTGCCTTTATACAATTTACATTTTAAGGTTATCATTTATAATTCGGCATTACGTTGATTCTGATATCACCCAAGGTGATATACCCAGCCACATGTCTACCACACAGGCCAGAGAAAGTAGAATCCTATCAGGCCCCAACCGTTTTACTCACGGCATCAATCACTGCATTGTCATGCAGGTCTCGAACGGTAGCTAGTCGTCCCGAAAAAATGGAGATCAGACCTCAACTGCCACCATCAGTTATGGAAGTAGACACACTACAATCCACTAACAGAATCACGGCGAGTAGCTACTTATGTCACTTGATCTGGTTATGAGTACATAACACTCCATACTCACTAACCAAACCCTGAGTACATAACACTCCTACACCCGTCCACATTTTCTATTTAACGTGTTTATTATATAATCACATTCATACTCAACAACACAAGTATAATTAACAATCAACATAATTCCTACCCTGCATCAACTACTATTTAACATTCATGCTTAATCATTAACACATACCATACCTAACATGCATTACTAACATATGCATTTTCAATAATTATCGCAATACCTAACGTGCATCCCTAGCACGTTTGATTCAATCAAGTATTAATAAAATCAAGCCATCAATGAAGTAAACAATCAAGCATTATAACGACCTAATATTCATCTAATCCATGAAGCCTAATAATCATGTTAGTATAATTCTACCGAAAATCGGGCATTATAACAGTTTTATAATCAACTAATCAATACAACCTATTAACCATGTAAGTATAATTCTACAAAAAATTGGACATTATAACGGCATAATAATAACCTAATTAGACTAGCCTAATAACCATGTAAGTCTAGTTCTAACGAAAACCATGCATTATAACGGTAAGTGAAAAATGGCTAAGTATGAAACAGAAACCTCTATGGAATATTAATTAAAAGAATAAAATAAAAATTAAGCTAACCATGTGGTATTTCACATGGCCGAACTTATAGTGATTTGGCTGGCTTGGTTCCCGAAAACTAAGCCTTAAGAACACTTGCAGACTTGACTTCCTTGATTTCCTTGACTTCCCCAATGGTCATAGGGTGGTCCTTGTCTTAGTATCTGCTTGGGTCTTGGAGGTGTATTCACTTTTACCCTAGACTCGGCTCGCACTTCTTCCTTTTCAGCGACGAGTCCCTCCTCTATGTTGAAAGCTTTATGGACTAAAGCATTACAGTCCGGGAAATCGACAAGTTGTAGTCGATTCCGAAGTCCTGCTCGTAGTCTTCTAAGCAACTTGTGGACCATAGCGGGTTCATCGCCTTGTCCTAACCTAGAATACCTTCGGAGTCGTGTGAATTCAGCTTCGTATTCACGAACGTTCTTCCTTCCTTGTTGTAATTCCAAAAACTTGACTTCCAGTCGATCCTTTTTCTCATGAGGGAAATACTTCTTTTCAAACTCTGGACGAAAATCCTCCCAAGTGGACATCACGTCATACTTCCCTTCTACACTTTCCCACCAACGTAGAGCATCCTTCTCTATATAATGGATAACGATATCCAGTTTATAGTTTTCCGGACATCGAGTGGTGATAAAGTTTCTTTTCATGTATAGAAGCCAAGCATCAGCTTCATATGGGTCTATCCCTCCAGGAAACTGCTCTGCCCCCATATTCTTCATCATCATTACCATTTTAAGGAAATCAGGGGGTGAGGCAGGTCCCTGATTGTTGTTGATCACTAGCTGTTATTGCTGCTTTATTTGATCCAACATGTGGTATAGTAAACCCATAATTGGATCTCCTCCTACCACCTCTGGTCCTTGCGGTACTATAGGTATATCTCCTTGTTCCTGAAAGGCCTCTTCTTGTTGATTTTGTTCCTCGTTACCATCAGGAGGATTCTGTTCAACGTTTGGTCTACCGAGGTTACCTTTCCCCCATACACCTTCTTCTCGGATTGGAAAATCCCATTTATTCTTGTCTCTAACCTTCGATCCTTAAGAGGTCTGTCATCCACTATCCCGGAATTCCGATGTTCAGATTCAGATGGCAAACCACCCAACCGACCACTGTTATTTCCAAGTCTTGACATCTACATGAGATGCATAAGGTAAGTCCTAATCATTATATCTAAATTAGCATTGGATGCACCAGTTTATCCTAATTGCCTTTTTGCGACCATTTTGTTCGATAAAACATTTAAAAAACCAAGTCCCAATGAGCATCGAGAACCATGCTCTGATACCACTCTTGTAACACCCCCAAACCAAACTAGGAGTTGAACGGCCGAGGATGCCACTTGATGTAGTTCGAGACTAGTCGACTGAGGTTATAAGAACATCTCCAATAACTACAATCAACCTGTCCACCAACTCATCCCAATAAATTACGGGTTTAGGCTTGCCGACCCTTGCCGTAATAAAGTGTTAGGACCGCCGGAGTAGGCCATAATCATTTTGGAACTAGTTACGAGTATAAAACAACATTTTATTTAATAGTCGATTAAAGTCTTACAAAACTTTAAAATTTACATGGCCAAGAATCAAAGCTCCAAAAGGTTTACAAACATAATTTTACAAAAAGACAAACAAACCTACACTAGCACCTAGCGTCCTAAGGCTTTCCCTTCTATTAGTTACCTATAACAAAAAGTAGCATCATGAGTAATCTAAGATTACTCAGTAAGAACGGGGTCTCTAAACATCAATATATAATCACAATACACCCAATAATAATCAGCACACAACAATCAAATGAAATAATCAAATGCATGCAAACATAATAAACGTGATAGTACCATCCATTCCTCATCACTACTACTCCTTACCACCACCACCACCACCAAGTAACCACGGTCCTCCACCGTGTTCAACCCACCTATCACGGCACTGCCACCCTTCCCTTGTGGCCCTTGTCCCATCACCAGGAGTTGCCTTTATACAATTTATATTTTAAGGTTATTACTTATAATTCGGCATTAAGTTTATTTTGATCTCACCCAAGGTGATGTACCCAGACATATCTCTACCACACAGGCCAGAGCAAGTACAACCTTATTAGGCCAGACGGTAGCTAGCCGTCCCGAGAAATTGGAAATCAGAACTCAACTGCCACCATTGGTTATGGAAGTAGACACACTACAATCCACTAACAGAATCACGGCGAGTAGCTAGCTATGTCACTCGATTCAGTTATGAGTACATAACACTCCATACTCACTAACCGAACCCTGAGTACATAACACACCTACACCCATCCACATTTTATATTTAACGTGTTTATTATAAAAATACATCCATACTCAACAACAAAAGTATAATCAAAAATCAACCTAATTCCTACCCTGCATCAACTACAATTTAACATTGATGCATAATAATTAATCCATACCATACCTAACATGCATTACTAACATATGCATTTTCAATAATTATCGCAATACCTAACGTGCATCCCTAGCACGTTTAATTCAATCAAGTATTAATCAAATCAATCCATCAATGAAGTAAACAATCAAGCATTATAACGACCTAATATTCATCTAATCCATGAAGCCTAATAATCATGTTAGTATAATTCTACCGAAAATCGGGCATTATAACGGTTTAATAATCAACTAAACAATCCAACCTATTAACCATTTAAGTATAATTCTAAAAAAATTGGACATTATAAAGGCATAATAATAACCTAATTAGACCAGCTTAATAACCATGTAAGTCTAGTTCTAACGAAAACTGGGCATTATAACGGTAAGCGAAAAATGGTTAAGTAGGAAACCTAAACCTCTATGAAATATTAATTAAAAGCATAAAATAAACCTTAATATAACCATGTGCTAATTCATATGGCCGAACTTACAGTGACTTGACTGACTTGGTTCCCGAAAGATAAGCCTTAAGAACACTTCGGACTAGTGTAGCTTTAAGTGAGATTTTTGAGAGAGTTTGGTGTAGAATGAAAATGAACTCGACCCATCCCTTATATAGGGTTTCGACCACGCAGGAGGTGCCTAATAAGGGTACAAATATCGTGGCTAAGACACCAAGACACTCTCTTAGCTTGCCACTTAGCACATTGGCCACAAAGATGTCTTTAAAGGCCAACATGTGTCCATGAGGTGTAAGGACTATTTGGGGACGACCTGAGGTGTTGCCACCTCCATCATGAGGTGTGTTTTATGCCAGAAAAATACCCAGAAGTTGCCACTTTGTCTGCACAGAAGGTTTGCTCAAAACCAGCCTTGTAGGAAAATGACACCTAGGAGGTTCTAGGATCTTTTAAGAGCTTGATGTGTAAGCTTAGGTTGGAGATGTGTTTCTTGGTCGAAAAAAGTTCTTGACTCACTATTTATCAACCTTGAGCTGTCCCAAAGTCGTGTCAAGCTTCAACCTTAGACACTTGGAGCAATCACGTCCAAAAGATCGCAAGTAGCTAGGTGTAAAAATTTGATTTGTGCATTCTCTAAGTAGGAGGTGTCAATCATTCCTTCCAAAACATTTTAAGCTCCTGTGAGTCCATTTCTAATTCATAAGAAGACTCAAGTTGGTCGCTCACTCATACTTGGATTTATGGAAAAATTCAAGTTACCGAACCGAGTCATTCTGGACGGTCTTTGTGAAAGTAGATGGTGTTGGCTTTCCATTGGCCAATTTTCTCTTCCAAGCCTTTTAAACATTCTTTTATAGCCAATAATTCCAAAATGATCCGCTCACTTAATCATTGTACTAGATCTTTTCCCATAAGATGGCCTAAATCCCTTATTTTACCGAAAATATATTTTTCAGCAACTTCAATTTTTTCGGCCAAACTTTCCCTTGGCTTGGCCTATCTTATTTATCCTTTTGATAATAAGATGTTTAGACAAGGAATTACTCAAAGGATCCTTCCTTTGGCTATTTTATCCTAGCTCGACCATCTTGACTTATTTTTGGCCTTATACGTCCTTCTCGGCCATGGTCCTCTCCACTAAGCTTTGGTCACTTTCTCTGATTTCTCTTGGCTAGTTTTTAGGCCTAGATGACGGGATTTACACCGTCCATGAGATATTCTACATTCTTACTTCTCAGTTCTAATGTGTGTTAAACTTTGTTTGTTTTGTTAAGACTTGTATGAGTTTATGTGTTAAAACTTATGTTATGTTAAGTGTTGAAACTTATGGTATGATATATTATGAGCTCTTATGTTGTCTTATGACCTTTGTCTCTCTTATTTTGTCTCTGCCTCTACCTAGTTTTCAAGAAAATTATCCAAAATAAACAAAGACACATAATTTGTCACATAGTCCTTGATAATTAAGTCATAACCAAGTAAATTAAAACCAAAAGTAACATAATTTGTCTACTTCACAAAACAACAAAAACAAACAAAGACATTGTCATATCCATAAAACAAGTTCATACTCAAAACAAGTTCTTAACTTCTTTCTTGGTTTCTGTTTTTTTTTTTGCTTCCTTGACAAACGCCTCTAGCGGGGCCAATCTCCTAGCCAATTGATCAACCTTCTTGTCAATTCTCTTGATAAGTGTCACCATTTTTTCAGGATCTTCATAACATCACCCACTTGTTCAGCTCCCTCAACTCCATTTTTTTCAGGGTCTTCATAGCACTCGGTGTAATTTGAGGCAATCAAACCGAGTGTTACTTAATATTCCTTGAGACCTTCTACCAAAAAAAAATGCAACAAATTATATTGCTAATTTTTACCTCTTCATGCTCTGATTCAACTGAAGTCCAGACCTCCTCGTCCGCATTCACTTCTCTATATTCTAGTTCTTCCTCTGACTCATATTTTTCCCTTTTCACCTTCTTCATTCTCTTCATCATGAGAGGTTGTCTCCTCCCCTTCGCTATCTTCATCACAGGCAGCCAGCTTAGCCGAATTATCTGATACTCCACTCTGTTCAGCGTCAAACACCGCCGCAGCATCCACAAGAACATTTATCGGCTCTGATAGATCGGTCGTATTCCCCGTCGTCGTCTTCTCCATAGTCGTCGCCGTCGTATTCTCCTGAGCCGTCGATGAGGGCGGAGAGGCCGTCCTTAAAAACTTCACTTTCTCAGGCTTCACTTTCTTCACACAATTTTCCTTCTTTTCCTCTTCTTCTGTTGGATTCTCATTCCTCTTACCCCGCCTCATTTCCACCATTTTTGACAGATATCTTTAAAAGGATATTGTTTTTGAGATGTGACAAGAAGATGATTTCGATTTTGAGATATTTTGGGGAGAACTAGGGTTTGTCTCGAGAAAAACTGAGAGAGTTGAGTTCTAATTTGGCAAATTATATGGGTCAGGGCGGGTGGCTTTTACCCAGGTACAAGTTGTAATTATTTAAACTATTTAGGAATTTTGTGTCATTTCCATATTATTTGAATTAAAATAATTTAAATAATATGAGATGTCTTTGGGAGATTGGCTTTTCACGTTTGGGGCCAAGAAGAGAGGAGATGTCTCAGATTAATCTGATTTTCCTTGTAGTTTTCTATTTGTTGAAATGGGAGGAGGAATTATGCAGAGATTAATCCCAATATCTCTCTCTTTTTCTCCCACACACCTCTTTGATATTTCAATTTCAACAAAAAATAAATTCTCAGCGAACACAGAGATTCACAACAAATCTCATTTTCTTCTAACTCCTCTTCGAGGTACGTTAATTCTCGATCTTTGGTTCTCATATACATTTCGTTTCTCGCAACATCTTCATGTCATTTTCACAAGAATTTGATTGTTCATTGATTTTGTATTTAATTTGTGATCCGTTGGTTTTTCGATCCGATCGTAGTGGCATTGTTTTTAGTTGAAAATATGTGGTTTATACATTCGTTATCTTTGTTTCATTATTGAGATCTGACCTCACATGATTGATTTTATATTTTAGTCTGGAAATGGGTTAGGATTAGATGTGGAATAGATTTTTTTTTTACGCAAAAATCGTCAAGTATATTGTTCTTTAATTTTATTAAGAAACCAATATATACTATTTTGGTAACTCCATTGTTACAAATTGTTCATGGTTAGTCTCATTTGTGATCTTGAACTGTACAATACTACATTTTCTTAGAACAGATCATATGGTCGTATCATATAGGAAGTATATCATTTAATAGACATTGTTACAAGTTGTTCATGGTTAGGCTTTTTCTTGAACTGTACAATATAAGAAGCATATCATTTCTTTATCGAAGAGATCCTTTCGTTGGCTTTGAAATGTTTAATTTACATTTGTTCTTCGTTGATCAAACCGTAGAGTCTGCTTTTCATTATTGTTATATACTGGTGCAGCATTTTGTTTGGCTATTTTTGGTGGCGTTTGAGACATCATAATGTCTAGCGTAGAAGATGTTAAGGAGCAATCAGTAGAAGGAATTGAAACTTCACCAATGACTCAGAAAAGTCGATGCCATCATCACAACTAGAGGTTTTTTGCATCTAATGCTTACACTAGATAATGATCAAACGCCATAACTGATACGAGATGTGTGCCCTGATCTAACTAATTTCTTTCATTGTTATTGTGTAGGAAGATGTTGTAAAGAAGAAGTACAGAGGTCTAATGCCAAAGAAACCACCACTCATTTCCAACATAGGTTTATTATCTAGCTGTCTGTTTCATATCTTAAGATCTTGTTCTACATTTTGCATCCAACACAGCAACAGACTCGTTACAGAAAGTCTCTATGTGCTTCATCTGAAGGCGGTGAAGGTATATTTCGTTATATTATCTTTCTCCATCTCAAAGGACTTACTGATTCATCTTGTTACTCTGATGTTATACAGATGGAGGAGTTGCTCTCCTGCTCTGGCCGAGGGATTTTCCGGCAACGAGTAGAGAGAGAAAGACATGAAAAAATTATGTAAGAACTCTGTTATATTTGGATATTTTCTGTCCATTCGAAACGAGAGATATGGATTTCATTAAGGGCTTTGTAGTGAATTGCTAGATCTTACTCTTGGTTGAGCTTAAGGTTTTGGTTAAGGGAGTTTGTAATTCGTTATGTTTGCTAGTGTTATGTCTTTTTGCTCTGAAGATTGGGCGTTTGCTCGACTTTGGCTTATGATTCTACTGCTCTGTATAACTTACTTGACGTAGTTGTGTTTGAACATGAGTGTTTTGATTAATAGTCTTGCTAACTCTAATTGCAATTATAGAAGGTGTGTCTACTTTGTATATTCCTTTGGGTTAAAAATGACTAGTAACTTTGTTTGTGTATATGCTATATTTAGGACTAACGAATAAGTGAGAGATACATGAACATGAAGAGCAAATTATTTACGAGTTAATTAGTTTGAGAGGTTAAACACCAAAATCTTTAGGAGTTAATGATTTTGGTTATTATCTTGCAACATATACGTTTTTTTGAGTTTAATTTTATTTTCTTAAACTTGAATTACTTTTTGTTTAAATTGTATATGATATGATTGATTTTATTGGTTCAAATTATTGATTTAATTTCATATTAATAATATTATTTTATATAATTGTTTATAAATAGTTATAAACTTTAAATTTAACATTATTTATATTTATTGACATTAATCTTAATTTGACATTGTTTTTAGGTTTTGATGTTAGCTATATATTTTATGTCGATTAAAGTGATGTTAAAAATTTCAGTCGAAACGGTTTTTAAGAAAGACACAAAACTGATGCTAAATTTTACGTCGATTTTTAAAGTAATGTTAAAAACTTTTGTGGAAAATTTTAAGAAAATGACAAAAAGAAAATAGAAATGATGCTAAATTTTCTTTTTAGAATCATTTATGAAAATGATGTAAAATACTTAGTTTCACCATATTTAGTATTATTTTCTAAAATGACACTATTATTCTGACATCATTTTAAAATTGACGTTATCGTTATTAAAAAAATGGCGTTATGCTATATGATTTTTGTAGTGATAAATGCACAATCAAGTCGCGTTTTAACCTCAATCCTATAGACCAACACTACAAGAAAAACACAATCCTATAGCACACGATTAACGCTATAAAAGGCCTTTCATAGCGT
>OVAV01000855.1:0-13844 GCA_900406375.1 Iberis amara | reverse complement strand
GACCCATCGGTGGGAACATCTTCAAACATTGGCAAAATTTCGTCTCTCCTGCTGAACTCTGCATCTGCATATGTCAATTTATATNCTTCAAACATTGGCAAAATTTCGGCTCTCCTGCTGAACTCTACATCTGCATATGTCAATTTATATCCATCTTGTGCCGAAAACCACATTTTTGCTCCAAAACGTCCAAAACACCTAAAAACATGAAAATATGCCAAAAACACAAGGAAAACACTCGAAATATGCCAAATAGTAAGTATAAATACCCACTAAAAAGCGTCAAAATCGAGTGATATCACAAGCACATAATGGTCAAACTAAGAGAGATGACTGACATATAGAGTAAAGGAAAAGAATAGGTATAGGCTTCAGAGCCTTAGTCTTCAGCCTCAAAGCAACCAAGGAAAGGGGTAGCCTCAGAGAAGGAATTACCGACGAAGATAACACAACCAACAGAGATATCTTCCCAGATATGCTTGTGAAACCCTCATTTGAATACTGATGCATTTCCGAATCTAACCAGAAGATTTGATGTCATTCGAGAAGTTTTTTCATTTGAAATTATATTCAGTTTTGAGGAGGAGGCAACTTAGTTTTGGATGTGAATGAAGAATCTCCAAATGGGAATGAGTCAGTGACGGAAAAGAAAAGGTGATCGTCCACCCTTAAACTCTGAGAATGAGATATGTCCCAAAAAAACATAGAAAACATAAAACGAAAGTACGTAGAGAAAAACTAAAGTGCATAAAAAACATAAATTAAAGTCGACTAGCACATACATTGCCAGTGTTACAAATTTAACAGATGTGGTTGGTTTGATTATTGTGCTTGGGGAAAAAGCTGATTTAGGAAAAAATATATATATATATATTTTGTATTTATAATATAATACATGTTAAGAATTTGAGATACATAATTAAATTTAGTTAATTTTTGTCTTTTAAATGACTATATATAGTTTGAGCTCTTAAAGTAATTTATTTAAGGAAAAGGGATAATTTAATATAATTTATTGATATGTATTTATATCATATACATTATTTTTATAAACCTAATTTAGAAGTCTAAATATATTTTTATTATTTAAAAATATATTGAGAAAAGTAAGAAATCAATCCATAAATGAGATATATATATATTGAGGATATTTTGTAAATCACCTTACTATATATACTTTTTTTTACATGGTAACATTTTTATAGATATTATAAATCGAGTAAATATAAGTTTATTACTTTTGACTACAAATTAAAGTTATTAGTTTTGAGAAAATATCTATGGTAAATCTGACTGCTAGATCTTATATTGTGTCAAAGATGCTGAGACTCCGATGGGATGCCGATCGTCATCGGCGATTCGTGTTTGCTGTTGAACAACTTGGTGGAGAACAAAGTAAATGAACATTTATCTTATTTGTATATTTTCGTAATAAAATTGGGTAGATGGTAAGAAAAATCTTCACAGAAATCAACTGATATGTATTTGTTCGTTGTGATATCTATCATTTTCGAATTTTCTGAGTAAGAACATCTTATATATTGATGTTTTGTATCTTCCTCAATTTTCCAGACAGCAAAATCATATATATATATTCATATTTCTTTAATATATTTCATTTTCATTGAAAATTAATAAACAAAAATATGTGAAAAACGCAGAAGCAACTCCTAAGAGAATTTTGGAGTTGATGAATATGAGAGAACTCACAGCATCACATGTGAAGAGTCATCTCCAGGTATTGACATATATTGTAATATCAATATATAATTTAATATATACATAGCCACGAAATATCTATATCACTATTTATATTGTCAAATATTGTATTATATATTTATGATTTATGTATTGAACCTTTTATCTCTTTGACTTCAACAGAGATATAGGAATAGCAAGCAGGAAGAGAAAAGACAAGGTAAATTATTATTCTATACAGTTTCACTTTAAGTCATGTAAATATGCATGTACATATCATAAAATGCATGTGCCCAAATCGTAATATTGAAATTAAACATGAAATTTTTTTATGTAAAGTTTATTGTAACACATTACATGTATCTTGGATATTAATTTATGCACACCTATATTTTTTAAAAAATTAATCCTATGGCAGAAGAGATGCGAGCAAATCAAAGGGAAGAACTTTTAAGGCAAGTGGATTGGTTAGAAACTCAACAACACAATCAATGTTATAATTGTTTTCAAGAATCTGCCAACTTTATCAGAAACAAAAAAAAAGTTGGCGTAATAATTAATCAATATACCAACTTAGTTTATTAATTTTTATTTTAAATAGACAATATCTTTTTAATAATGTTTTATAGGGAAGAAGAGGAGATGCGTAAAAGGATGCTTGAAATTGGGGAATCAAGCAATAGGTCTCCAGAAGTATCATGCAATTACCTCTATCAAAGTCCAAGAGTAAGTATCTAATAATTCTTACGTATTATTATAATGATGCATGATTTTAGCAATATGTTGCCTTGATGCTTGTGAACTAAATGGATGTACCTATTTACCGTTTTTAGATTCATGTTGATTATATATATAATATTATATTTCATATATCGAATTTTATTAATGTGAAAAATATCAAAGTATATTGAAAAGCGTTTAGTACATGTGGATACTTTTGTCTGATATTTTTGCATATAATTTTCTTATATTATGTTTCAAATTCATTTTAGTTTTTAAACCTAAATGGTTTTTCTCTTATGTTTTGGCATAACTTCTTATAGTATACAAGATTTTGTCAGTTCATTTGTTTAGTAGGGACAACTTAAAAGTTTAAACATATTTTAAAGAATTTTATTGTAACTTTAGAAAAAAACAAATATTTTCTATATAACAGTACACACATAGGAAGAATTGTAATGTTATATATTACATGTTCATCTTATATAATTTATTTCCTTATATTAATGTGTATGATTGTTTGTGGCAGATTGGACTAAATGAAGCTGAAAAGAAAAAGGATGGAACTTTGTCCCTTGAGCTCAGTCTTGGTCGAAAGTACTAAAACTAATCTATCTCTTTCTTAAGTTGTTTTATATGTAATAATGCTATTCCAAACATATAATGGGATAAGAAAAATAAATTGGAACAATATATGTCGATGTGCTTTGCTCTTGATCTTTCATCCATCTAGTTGTATTTAATTAATATGTAATTCCCAAAAGATAAAAATAAGATTATTATATTGGTATGTTATTATGGCTAGGTGTAGAAATTGCATTTGGTTTTGTTTTTTAAAAAAACTTATCGAGATACCTGTTTGGTCGGATTTATAATCTAGTGGCTTTGTCCATGCTCTATTTTTTAAGTTTGTGTTTTGTTGTTTTTTTGTTTGTTAATATTGTTACTCTGTTTTTGTTTTTGAAAAATTTTTGTTTGTTACACAAAATATCACATAATATTAATACGTGTGAACACTTCAAGTATAAAATTATCATATAAACATCATCAAATAATGATTGTACATGGATATACATGTTAAGATCCAATTTATATATGTTGTATACTAAGATTCCATCTAATTTTAACATATTTCGTTTACAAAAATTGGAGGGAGGGGAGAAGGGAGGGACGAACTTTTGAAAGTTAAAACCGGCCAATGGTAGACAACATGATACACTTGAAAATAGTGATTAAAAAAACAAGAAAAAAACAAAATTCTTTTTTAGGATTGACAAAATTTCGCTATTAGAAGTGAAGTTTTATCATGAGTTCGTGTTAAGTTGCAATTGCTTCCTTAGTTTTTTCATTCTAAAGAGCTATCGAATTTTTCAAACTATAGGTAGATTTTGCAATGTGTTGGTAAAATAATGTAACTTTTAAAAGAAAAGCTGTGTGAAAGTTGATTACATGATTTCATATGAATATAAGAGTTTATATATGGAATTGGATTCATCAAATAGCAACAACAAGAGAAAGTTTGTCATATGTCATGTAGATTACCAGAAAATATGGACAGACAAAATTTGGATAAAGGTTTTATAATGTGAAAGTTTGTTTGTCAATTTATATTATTTTCACATTAACCTTTTTATCTTATATGTCTGGAAATGGTAACTTGTACCACATTTCTTCCAAACTAATTTTACCAACCATAATTCAAGTATCCATTAATGGATTTGAATTGTCCATAATAATGGCAATTCACAACCACCTTTATAGATTCACTGTCGTAAAAGTGAAAATATAAGAACTGACCCAAACAATCAGTTACATAATTTGGTAATCTCTCACAGACATTTCGTCGAACACTTAGTGTGTTATATCTTGTAAAGGATTATAAATCAAAATATTAGTGCATATCAAATATTACTATTGACCTAATATACATCAACTTAATTAATTATGTTGATTAATCAAACATAAATGCACAAAATTGAAAGTCGATACCGTAGGCATGCAAAATTGAGAGACAAGAATTTGAGTAATAAATACCTTATGACGAACTCTTGTTTAGTATCCAGCTACATGATATCTCCTTATTATAGATTTCATACCAATCTCTCCATAAAGTCAAATTTTTCTGTAAACCCTACACTGTTTTGACTAAGAACCCTACAAATCGATTTGGGGAAAACATTTGCCAAACACAACTTTATACTTATGTCTTACTAAGGGATGGGTTAAAATTGGGCCGAGTTCTATTTGGGTTTGTTTTAGGTGTGGTGCAGAAAAGAAGCCATAAATCACTTGGTTTTTGAATGTTATCTATCTACCCAAATTTAGGCTCTTAGACCACCATATTTATTTCTTCTATGATCACTATATAGTAATTTTGATTACTTCTTTAGCATGCAAAAGATTTAGAAATTTATGAAGAGGTTATTACTTTTTATATTGGTTACTTTAATTTATGAAGAGACGTGTAATCATATTTTATAAAAAGTATGTTGATATATATGTAAGGCAAAGAAAAACACATCCCAACCAAGCCTAGAAAGAGTTTGGAATACAATCCATAATAGACTGATAATTTGATGAAGGATTCAAATCGTAAAATCTGATTAGTGGAGTGATTTCCCGATTATAGAAGGGTCCAAAATCAAGACTTATGAGTAAGTGAGGCATTTTAAAGATTAGTCTAGCTGCAAATACAAAAAATAGAGGCCCAATGCTTTTGTCTTGATCATAATATTCTAATACAAAATCTTAAAATTCAATGGATGCATTGAAAGCCAATGAGAAGATATGCAGCATGTAGATGGGATTAGTATAATTTCTTTCCCAAGGCAAGATTAAATGGAAGAGATCAAAAATGTTAGTAGTCAGTGCACCTCTTACAATCGCAGAGCGTAGGAGGAGATGCAAAAAGTTCCCAAGTGGAACGGGAAGAATTTAAAATGTCAAGATGAAAGCAAAAGCTAAAACATTTGAGAATAAAAATTGTTGCTCCAACGATTGTGGATTATACTCTTGAGAACATATATTGAAGAAGCTAGAGCAACATAGGACTTAAATATATTACGATGGATTCTATTGTTTCTCTCCGACCAAATTGAGGAGATCGAGCATTGCCAAGCTAAATGAAATCAATATAGTCGTCTCCCAAGACTGTAAGGCACAATAGTTACACTTAGATGCAATTGATCTCCAAACAGCCCACAAGTAAGAGCACTAAAAGAATTTGATCCTTGGATTCATAACCTAAAATTATATAGAAAACAACAAGGATTTATATAGAGATCCCAAGTGATATCCCGATCCTTTGTAAGGTAGTGGTTGAGTATGAATAGCCAACAAAGAAAGCTTTGATAAAGTATATCCCTTTTTATCCATATGATTTTCCACCAATTTATATGTGATAGTTGACCTTTTATATGATTGTAGACCATTCATAGAGATGTTTGAGTTCATTAAGACTCATGTATCCCATTCATAGTAATCATTATATGATTGTAGACCATATTCATAGAGAACCTTGAGTTCATTAAAACTCATGCATCCCATTCACATTAATCATTATATGATTGTAGACCATATTCATAGAGAACTTTGAGTTCATTAAGACTCATGTATCCTATTCATAGTAATCATTGTTTGACAAGTTTAAAATAGTGAAATGGATTTACAAATCTAGTAAAAGATAAAAGATAAAACCAACTATTGAAGATGCCATAAAACCTACATGTCCCAAATTTATTAGGTAACACTCTAATTGCTAAACTAATAATATAAGGTGCTTGCTTAGCTATTTTATATTTTTCCCCATTATTTCTAGTTGTAAGACTAATCTCATAATTTTTAATTACATGGAAACTAACATAGATATGTAGACAAAATAGAAAAAAATGTTATTTAAAAAAGTAGATATATTATGGAGATATATGTGTATGAAAAATATAATAAAAAATTAAACTTCAAAATTACATTTAAAAATGTAAGAAAAATTACATAGTTTAACAAATACTCCCTCTGTTGCGAGATGACGATTAGAGTTTGCGATAAGGGGATTGGAGAAGATGAGAAGAAATTGAGTGAAGGAGATGATGCAATGATGGTCGATGCTGGGAGACCTCTGGATGGTGAGCTGCGAGGTGGCGGTTCCTGGGCAGATAAAGTGAAAGGGAGTCAAAGTGGAGGTGTACCAGTGCCAGAGAAATTCGTATAGGATAGCTTTGTGCAGTCTCACATGAGATTGAAGTTTCTAGATGGGTTGGATGGGGAACCAGTGGTGACTATAGACAATAAGGTGTTAGAAGAGATGAATCAATTATGGAAAAATTGTATGTTTTGTAAGGTATTATAGTAAAGTGTGCCATTACCGGTGTTGAATAGGAAGCTAAAAGAGTTATGGACACCAAGAGGCGGTATGAACATCATGGATTTTTTATGAATTTTTTCTTGGTCCGATTTGAGATGGAAGTCGATTACTTAGTGGCGATTTTCGGTGGTCCTTGGAAAGTATTTGGGAGTTGCCTTCTAGTCCAAGCGTGGTCGACCGAATTTGATCCAATGATTGATGAGATCAAAACGACACCAGTGTGGGTTCGTTTGTCAAATTCACTTGTGAATCTTTATCACCAGACAATTCTTAAGGGAATTGCGAAGGGGTTGTGACGTCCTATTCGTGTTGATTATACAACACTAAGTTTTGAACGAGCTCGCTTTGCTCGAATTTGTGTAGAAGTGAATCTTAAGAATCCATTGAAAGGATCGGTAATAGTAGTTAATGGGGAACGATTCTTTGTGTGATATGAAAGACTGAATCACATCTGTCAACAATGTGGTCTATATGGACATTCAATCCATAACTGTGAGAAGAATAAGTCGAGTAGGCTTGTTGGGACGGTGAATCAAGTTGGTGTTGAAAATAATCAAGAGCTTTTTTGGATGGTGAGGGTTTTCAACGAGTGAAAAAGTCCTAAAGTAGCGGATTTGAGGAAGCTGGCTCGGAATGGATAATTGCCGAGGGTTGGGATTGAGTCGGAGAAGGTCTCGGTTCCGGTGTCAAATGTGTTTAGTAAGTTGAAAGATGTTTTAAATCCCGAAGTTATGGAGGTGTCTTAAACTGTTGGGGAGATTAATTTGGTAAGCAAGGGGTTTGTTGTAACCACAGAGAAGGTTATTGGTAAAAACAAGGAGAACACGATGTTGACTAGGGACTTAGGAGAACCTGCAGATTCTGTTATTATTGACAACAAGGAGAATGAAAATTTGAATATGGCTCTAGTTTTTCATAGCAAGGACGTTGAGCAAAATGTGAAATCAGTGTCTCTCAATCAAACAAGTGAGTATCGTCGGAGTCCAAGTACATAACAAGTTGTAGTAGGAAATAGAGATTGTATCAACAAACGAATTAAACAAAAATTCAAGAAAGCTATGAAGCCGGTACGAGGTCTGGTGTTTGGACCTGGCAAAGGAGAGAAGGATTGGTTTCAATTTGGTAAGAGACAACGTATTGGTTCGGAGAAGAAGACTTTGTTTGTTGCTTTGTGTGAAACAGCGGTGAAGGAAAAGTTGGTGGAACGTGTTCCACTAGCGGGGAAGATTAATAACATGGAGTTATGTATATATGCTCTAACCAAGATGAAAAAAATTCGCTTGTGGATGGAGCTGGTAGTAGCATGTCTGGAGAGCTCGTTGGCTTTAAGGCGTAATGGGATGCCCCGGTTATTCTGTTGATCAAATTTGTTTTAATGATTAACTGTATTTTTTAGAATTGTCGGGGGGCAAATAAACCTAGTTTCAGGAGATTAGTGAGATATTTGTTGAAGAAGTTCGAAACGAATATATTAACTATTTTTGAAACACACGCAGAAGGTGATAGAGCTGCGAGGATTTGTAGAAATCTTGGTTTTTATAACTGGTTTCGGGTAGATGTTGTTGGGAAAAGTGGAGGTTTGTGGCTTCTTTGGAAGTCGGATATTGGTGACGTGGAGGTTGTAGCATCGTCAAGTCAATATATTCATGCACAAATTAGAAAAAAATACGGAGGTGTGTCGTATTGTGGTTGTTTATGTGGTCTTGTCTGTGAACCGACGAAGTAGTTTATAGACGGAATTGGCTAGTCAATTAACTGGTATAGCGGAACCATTACTAATCGGTGGAGATCTTAATATTATCATTGGTACATATGAACATACGGGAGGGAATGGATGTCTATCTGGAGATTCACTGGAGTTTAGTAATTGGATCAATGGTTTATCGTTAGTAGATATGAGTTTTACTGGAAGTCAATACACTTGGAGAAGAGGAAGATCAAGTACTAATTTTATTGCAAAATGTTAGATCGATTACTTTTAAATATGGAGGCGAGGATTAGATGGCCGGAAGTGGTTGTGGCCCATCTCCCTTTCCTTACTCTGACCATGCGCCTTTACATTTGCGTCTAAAAATGGATCCTTCTCGAAGACCATTTAGATTTGAGGACATGTGGTTGAAACACGAGCATTTCAAGGAGATTTTAAGTTCCTTGTGGGATCACTCAGCGCCGACAAGAGTAGCACTATCAGCCTTGAGTATCAAATTAAAGAAGTGGAATAAAGAGGTTTTTGGTGATGTGAATAAGAAGAAAGAGTCGCTGATGGCGGAACTCAAAACTGTGCAAAGTCTGATTGAGGAGAGTCTGAATGATGATATGATAGATGAGGAATTACGCATAACTAATGAATTGGAGGGTATGCTTGAAAGGGAAGAAGTGTTGTGGCTGCAAAAATCAAGAGAGAACTGGTTAGCTATGGGGGACCGGAATACGTGGTTTTATCATCTCTATACGATAATCAGAAGGCGTAGGAACAGGATTGAGATGCTAAAAGATAAAAGTGGTTCGTGGGTTACTGAACCAAAGGAGTTAAAGAGGCGGGTTGTTGAATATTACAGGAGATTATATCGCTTAATGATTGTATATCTAATCCCAGGTCCTTTCCAAGTAATGGTTTTAGCAAATTAAATTCGATGGATATTAATGAGTTTGAGATGGAATTTTCTGGTAAAGATGTGGAGGTTGCGGTTCGAAGTATGGGGAGCTTGAAAGCTCCGGGACCGGATGATTATCAACCAATTTTTTACCAACATAATTGGGAGATTGCAGGTGGCTCAGTGGTGGAGTTTATGTTACGTTTGTTTCAGAGCGGGGAGCTTCCTCTGGGGACCAATGATGTGTTATTAGTTTTGCTGGGAAAGATTTCTAAGCTAGAGAGAGTATCTTACTTTAGACTGATTAGCTTATGCAATGTCTTATTCAAGATCATAACAAAAAAATAATGGTATTGAGGATGAAGAAAGTGATGTCAAATCTAATTGGTCCTGCTCAATCGAGTTATGTGTCTGGTAGACTTGGTTTAGACAATATTGTTGTCGTGCATGAGGTGGTGAATTTGATGCGAAAGAAGAAATATCGCAAAGGATATATGTTGTTGAAATTAGATTTGGAGAAACCTTATGATAGAATCCGCTGGGATTTCTTGGTTGATACTTTATAGGTTGCTGGATTTTTGGAGAGATGGGTGAAGTGGATTTTATGTTGCGTTTCGAACCCCTGCATGAGTGTCTTGTGGAATGGAGAGAAATCAAAAAGTTTTGTGTCTTCTCGTGGTTTAAGACAAAGTGAGCCACTTTCCCCTTTCTTATTTGTTCTATGTATGGAGAGACTATATATGTCACTTAATAGAGGTGTATAACAAACAATGGAAATCAATACATTTGTCAAGAGGGGTTCCGACACTATCCTATACTTTCTTTGCTGCTGACATTGTGTTATTTGCTGAAGCGTCTGTTACACAAATCAGGTTTATCCGGCGAGTGTTAAAGTTCTTCTGCGAAGGTTCTGGGAAAAAAGTAAGTTTGGCGAAATCTAAAATCTTTTTCTCACATAATGTAAGTAGAGAATTAGAAAAGAACATAAATGATGAAAGTGGGATTGGAGCTACAAAAGAGTTTGGAAAGTATTTGGGGTTACCAATTCTCCACAAGAGAATTAACAAGGATACTTTTAATGAGATTCTTGTGAGGGCTTCAAATCGATTGTCGGGATGGAAGAAGCATACTCTGAGTATGGCAATGCGCATTACCTTGGCTAAATATGTTTTAATAGCTCTTCCAAGCTACAATATGAGTGTCGTTATCTTGCCAATGAGCACATAGAAGGGATTATAACAGATTATTAGAGGATTTATCTGGGGCAGTTCACCTGAGAAGCGTCGAATGAACTTGGTTTCATGGAAAAAAGTGTGTAAACCAAAAGACAAGGGTGGGTTGGGATTGAGATCGATTATGGAGATGAATCTAGCTTTAACAGCCAAGCTAAGTTGGCGTATTTTAATAGCCGAGTCTATGGTATCTTCTCTTACGCAGTAAGTATAAGATAAAAGAACTACCTGATGTAAGTTGGTTATACTCGAAGGGTCCCGCTTCAGCTATTTAGAGAAGTATTCGAATTGGTTTTCAGTTGGTCATCTTGAAGGGTGTATCATGGGTGTCGGGGAATGGCAGGGTAATCAAATTTTGGAGTGATAGATGGCTGATGAAGGAGCCTCTATCGGACATGAGCTGTTTAAGAAGATTCTAGACTCGAGGTATGGGCTGGAACTAGAATATATTAAATCCTCTATTACCTGAGTATGAAATGCTTCGTCTAAATGCTTTTGTTCTAGAAAATTTTTAAAACTCGAAAGACAACTTGATGTGGTTTGGAAATAGAGATGGTGCGTTTACGGTGAAGTCTGCTTTTGAGTTGTTAACCGTGGATAATACGCCTAGTGTGGTTTTATCGGGTTTGTTCGATAAGGTGTGGAAAGTTATGGCACAAGAAAGGGTTAAAGTGTTCCTATGGCAAGTGGTGAATCGTGTTATACTTACAAATACAGAGAGGATTCGCAGGAAACTGGGAGCTAATAATGTTTGTGACCTATGTAGAGGTACAGAGGAATCTAGTATTCATGTTTTAAGGGATTGTCCTTCAATGATTGACATATGGAAGAGACTAGTTCCTATTCGGAACCAACATATATTTTTTGAGCAATAGCTTTTGGAATGGTTATATTCTAATTTGCAGGGTGGTGCAATAGGTGTATCGTGGGTTGGAAATGGAGATGCAAGTATGTCTTTGGAGAATTTGGTAGGTGTAAGGATCAGGTCAAATATTTACGTGATGTCGATGTGGAAACAAGGAAATCGCATACCATGAGAGGTCTCCCGAGGGTACCCGCGATCAAAGTGGAAGAGTTGATTACGTGGTCTCGACCACCAGAGGATTGGGTTAAGGTTAATACAGATGGTGCTTCAAGAGGTATGTTACAACTTTCTGCAATAGGTGGTGTGATCAGAGATAATACAGTGCGTGGCAAGATGGTTTTGTTATTCACATTAGGTCTTATTCAGCTGACTTAGCATAACTTTGGGGGTGTGTATTATGGTCTCTGGATTGCATGGGATAAAGGCTTTAGAAAAGTGATATGCGAATCTGACTCAAGGTTGGTGGTGGAGTTACTTAACACAGGGGTGAATCATTCACACCCTCTGTCTTTCCTGGTGCGTTTGTGTCAAGGTTTTTTTCCTAGGGATTGGTTGGTTAAGTTTGTTCATGTCTATCGTGCAAACATGATAGCAGATAGTTTAGCTGGTTTGGATTTTTCTTTATCGTTAGGTTTTCAAAAGCTAGAGTTAGCTCCGGAGTTGATACGCTCTTTACTTTAAACTACAAACATTTTGAAATAAAGAGAATACAAAGTTATAACGCTAAAAATAAAAAACCTAAAACACCATATTCGTTCTAGTTTTTGTCCGTTCCACAACGTATAACTGCTTTTAACTCTTGTTAGAAAATATATCTTTAAAATCCAATATACTTAAAGATTAATCTCATCTACTGAGTCGAAATGATCACTCCAATATCACATACTTTTTTGTCATATTAATTTCTGGATCACAACAGGCCGGCCCAATAACCCACTCTCCATAAATAAATAAAAATGCATTCGATATACAAGTGGCCAGATTTGATCATTGGTCTAATAACAAGGCAACAACGGTGACATACTTAAGTTTTCAAATTGTTTTAGAAAAATTAAATAATTGTGAAGCATTATGGTTTTCTAAAGTTACCTATATGAAAAATATATCATTATACCATTTTCTACAACTTTCTTATAAAATTTAACTATTTGTTTATTACTTTTCAAATTAAAATATATTTATATATCTCCAAATCATAAGAATACATTTCTAGATGGAAACATACGAATACGACGCGTATTTTAAAACAAAAAAATGTGTTTCCAAATTAATTTTTTTAGGATCAAGAATTTCTGTTACAGTACGGAGTTTTCATGCAGCCTACAAAGTAAAACACAAATAATTTAGATGAAATCAGAGGAAATGGACGCATGGATCAAACTTCGACCTATGATCGGCTTGTTTGGTTTTAGCTTTCTCACAAGTTTTTCTACATCAACTCTTGGATAAGGTTTTCTCTTTCACATGTTGTTTTTTTTGTGATAAAACTTTCACATGCTGTCATCTGAAACAAAAAAAAAAGTTAACATTTTCCTGGAACAACAAGTTTAACTGCTTCTTCCATTACTGATCAAGGGTTTTGTCATGTAATACTACTACCTTTGCCGACAAAGGTCTTGATTGAAAAGGCAAGTAATAGAGCATTAGTTGTAAGGAACATAAACAGGAAGCTGCAGAAGTTGTAAGCTATTACCTATAAAATTAATGATTTGTGATTGGTAGAACCTTGAGCATTTAACTGTAAAATGACAAAACTAGACATTAAGAAAATATAACAGATTTTTTTTTTAAGTGAAAGAATTAACGAACCAGCTATGTTACATATAGACGAAAGACCAATGCTTTATGGATCAAGTTATAACTTCTTTAATCCATCTACAGTGTTTGTGCATAATCAAGAATAAGAAATCGTCGTTCAATGACTTGGAGTTTGATAGTGACACCTTTTAAATCTTTAATTTAGATGATCATGGCATTTTTTGGTGTTTAATGTAACAAAAAAATCAAATCTCCTTAGTAAACTTCTCTAGAATCCTCCATCTGCTTTTCATGTTTTGTTTCTCGTACTTTATTTTCAATCTTTTTGCTTGCAACCTTGTTAGTAAATTTAGATTATATTATAAGTTTGTGTAATTCATCAAGAGAATGATCTTTAAGATATGAAGTCGCTAAAAAAATGAGTTAGCAAAAGCACATCCAGAAATAGAACAAAGTGAAAATAACAAAAAAATATTTGAAACAAGTAACTAGTGTCGAGCGATCCAAATGCTATCCGCAATACTGTTTCGAATACCAGACATATATGCATCTCATGTAGGTTCATAACACATGTTTTCGTTTTGGGATCCCTCACTTGAACCTGAAGAACTCAATCT
>OVAV01000854.1:0-15582 GCA_900406375.1 Iberis amara | reverse complement strand
GTGATTCGGTTTTTAATCGGTTATTTTTTGGTTTTTAATCGTTTTTTTGTTTTTAATCGGTTATTTTCAGTTTTTAATCGATTATTTTTGGTTAGTAATCGGTTATATTTCAGTTTTTCATTGGCTATTTTTCGGTTTTTATTCTGTTTTATTTTCGGTCATTAATCGGTTTCTAACCAAACCGAACCGACCAAAACCGAAATCTCTAAAATAACCGATTGGATACTATATTACCCTAACTATAATAACCAAAACCGAACACAACCGAACCCAAACCGAATGTCCAGCCCTAGTTATGAGTAGGGGTGTTCGGCTTAAATTTTTCGGATTATGAAATAGGTTTTTATTTTTTATTTTTATTATTAATTTGGTTCGTTAGGGATTGTTTGGATAAGAAAAATGAACTGAAATAGCTTACACTTTTAGTTTTACTAGGTGGTGACCCGCGTAGACACGCGAGTATAAATTTTAATACATTTTTTGAAATATTTTTTGATTTTGTAGTCTTTAATTTAATGTATATAAGTTTTAAATTTATGATCATGAAAACTACTCAATTTCATTTGAATTGTTAATCAATAATAACTACTTGTATATTTGTTTTTTTTGGATTTGTTTGTTGTTGTTTTTCGTTTTTATCATCGTTCACGGTGGACACAAGGGGTTAATTTTTTTGTACATTATATATTTTTTGTGAAGTTCGGCTGGTTCGGGTTGTTCGGTTCGGTTCCTAAAATTTCGGTTCAAATTCGGTTCCGANACCAAAATGGTAAAAAACTAACATTAGAAAATAGTTTTCATATATACACACATTTCACTGGTTTATACCAAATTATTTATTTAAAAGTTGCCAGAAGATGAAAATATAAGAACCAAGAACTGAAATGTACATGTATGTACAAAAATTACGAATATTACCCCACGGGATTTGACAAAACTTACTTTCTCCAATGTGTTGTTCATGCGCTGTTTGCTCGCTTACTGGATTAGGATTTGAAGATGCAGATCAGACTTCATAAGAGGATGTGCGATCCAGTGGAAGAGAATCAGGCGATACAAAAATTGGGGTGAGAGACTTAAGAATTCAGTGAAGTTGTATCGGCTTCATCATTCCTCACGACTATGGTGAGTCAAGATTCTTCTCTCGTGATAAGGAGGCACTGAGAGTATGGAGATGAAACCCACGGCCACGTCTCTTATCAGTTTCAGTGTTTTAATACAGCAAAGAAGACGAAAAGCCAAAATCCTGAATGGTAATGAAGTAATGGGAAACAACAACTGATAAGAAAGGAGTATAATTAATTCCTTTTACATTTTTTAGTTTAAATGTGAATTAAAAATTTGTAAAGCTGATAAAAAAATTTTAGTTCCAAGAATTGGAAACCATAAGTTTTGAATCGTCAAATTTAAGGAGAAGATGAATAGCAAATTAAGTGACTTAAGTTTAATGAAAATTTTAATTGGTTTTTAGTATGATGAGGTGTCATAAGAGGAAGAGCTTAGGTGTCAACCCAATGTGAAACACAAACCTTCTTATTATATATTAGATTCACTTTTAAGTTAAATTGTTTTTGTTTGTTTGATGCGGTTTTGGTTCGCTTCAAACCGATTGAACCGGATTTTCCAATTCCAGTTCTTCGTGCACAAACATTAGTCGGAGATAAATTCGTGTTTTTTAATTTATAATTTAAGAAAAAAATCTTTTGGTAACCTAAACAAATCTAACAGTTGTCTCTTTCCTCTCGCTCGTCATCGTTATGCGTTGCGGCACAATACGCCGACGAGGATGTTGATTCCCCTAGCTCGTCGAACTTCCGAACAGATGTGAGCTTATTCATGGGGTCACTCACTATTGGGGGAATATACCCATAAAGTGTTCGACGAAATTCCTAGAAACCAGCTAGCCAAAAACTATGTGACAGAATCCACCTTACATCTTAAGGCTAAACCGAGATTCGATGGCAAGCCGGTATGTACTTGCTCTTCCATTTTATTGTTTTATGGATTAAAGCTGTTTAATGATTGTATCTCGTAGGTCAGAAACTACTGCCTTTTTATATAGTTCTGGATACTAGAGCCTAGCTTAATACTCAGTGAATGAGCATTCTTAGAATAGAATCCATGACCTGTATTCCTAATTTCGTATTGCTAGACTAATAATTCCTAGCTGGTCTCAGTCAAAGCTACTGTTCAAACATGTATACTTGTATTGTGTTGTCCAGAAACCTAGCCTGAGATTATTAAGCACCAAAGGAAAGGTTTATAGTGATATAGTTTCAACTGCATCTTATCACGAGAATAAAGATTTGACACTCTTAAGAAGTTTCCTGCTGGAAATCTTACCATATACTTAAAAAAGTCAATAGGGGAATTCATTAATCGCACCCAAAGCTTAATGGGGCATTCTGAGAATTGAAATCGGGACCTCTTGCACCCTAAGCTAGAATCATACCACTAGACGAAATGTCCTGTCTTTAGTTAGAACTTTGAAGATTTGGTTATATTTGCATTTAGTTTACATAGTTGACTTTATAAAGAATTAGTCTTTGTAGGTTGTTACCAGATCTATTCTCTGGGATCTCTTTCAAATGACGTCCATTGAAAGGATCACTGGTTTGTAAAGTCATTGCCCTTTATGAGGAAATATTGGTCTGGTTGTTGAAAGCTTGTCTGTAAAACTATTTATAAGAAGAGAGTAGTGCTCTCATCCTACATTTTTCAATTCGCTTGTTACAAAGTTATTGTGAAAGCCCTCTAGTAGTTTAGTCCTTTACGATGTTGTTTGTCTAACATTTGAGTTGATCATCGGCTATTGACTAATTTTATGAAGTAGAAATCAATTAAAGAGAAAACTAATTCATGCTTCCTTACTGTAATTACAATGCAATCTACCTTGTATTTAGTTTCGGCATTACGATGTCTAAAAACCAATATCTGATCTTCAGTTCTTTTGTTGGAACTACATTTGAAATGTATGGTTTCAATGAATCCAAAAAGTAAAACCTTTTTCAGTTTTTTTGACTTTGAACTCATTTATCAAGGAATTTTAGGCTAGGATTTAGAACATATGTCTTACAAAAAAACCAATGGGGCATTCCGAGAATCGAACTCGGGACCTCTCGCACCCAAAGCGAGAATCATACCACTAGACCAAATGCCCTATTTGTTGATTTAGCTCCATTGAAGCATTCATTTGTTGTTGTTATCATGTCGGAAAGAGAATATATACTTCATTCTGTTTTTACTGGAAAATTTACTCGGCGAAGATGGCTACATACTGCTATAGTAAGTTCGTTCAACTCTATATTTTACTTTTGAATCTGATAATAATATGTTTTCTTTTAGAAAATCCAAGAAAGAAATTACATTTTAGATCTAGTTCTGTTAGTTGACTTTCAGGGATTAACAGTAAAGGTGAATTGTCTGTAATTTAATATTGATAAAATGTTAGCTGGAAATTAAAAAACTTGTTTTAAAAAGTCAATGGGGCATTCCGAGAATCGAACTCGGGACCTCTCGCACCCAAAGCGAGAATCATACCACTAGACCAAATGCCCGGTTATTGGTGTTTTCCAGTTAAAACAATCATTTTTCCTTTCACTTTCTAAAGAAAACTGTTATTGGTTTGTAGTTCTACTTTCTGAAGAGTACTATGGAAAAGGATTGTTTCTCAAGTGTCATGCTCATATCTTTAAGATGAGATTCAGGAAGAAAATTCCAGTTTCGTGTTCCATAATTTCAGTATTCCTTTAGAATGTTGATCATTTACCTGACTTCGAGAATCAGGCTAGTAAACCATAGGGAAATTGTATGACCAGCATAAATGGCTGAGCTTTTGTAGATTATTTAAAAGGCTTCTGTTTGCTGCTTGGCCTGTTCTGGACCTTAAAATTCCTGCAATTATTTTTCCTTGGCATTTACGATTTATACTCAGTTGATGTGGTTTGATTTTAGAGAATGTAGCCTAAGTGCTGTCTCATGTTTACTGGTTGAATCTGCAGAAGGAAGGTGTTTTCTAGTTGAAAAGATCAAGGTCATTGGATGTGAAAACCAAATTTCGGCGGTACATCAGTTTGCTTAGTTGAGTTTCAGAACTTAAATCTTGAAAATCATTTCAAGAGTTCCTTCCAAGAGTTGAAGAAGGAGACCAAACTCTAGACCGTGTGCCCAACTGTTAAAGTGGTAAGGACCTGGTCCTTTCTTTGCTCGTAACTCGTTATTGTTTTCAGTTTGGTTTGAAAACATTTACTAAAAAATGTCAAAGGGGCATTCCGAGAATCGAACTCGGGACCTCTCGCACCCAAAGCGAGAATCATACCACTAGACCAAATGCCCTGTTGTTGATTGAGTTCCATTAGAGCATTAATTTGTCGTTCTATCATGTGGAAAATGCTTCATTCTGTTTTTACTGGAAAATTTACTCGGTGGAGATGACAACATACTGCTATAGTAAGTCCAAATTATTCTATATCTTACTTATAAATCTGATAATATAATGTTATCTTTTAGAAAATGCAAGGTAGAAAATAATTACGTTTTAGATCTTTTTCTGTTAGTTGACTTTCAGGGAGTAGCAGTAAAGGTGGATTTTCTGTAATTTAATATTGTTGAAATGTTAGTTCGCAATTGGAAAACTTGTTGTACAAAAAGTCAATGGGGGCATTCCGAGAATCGAACTCGGGACCTCTCGCACCCAAAGCGAGAATCATACCACTAGACCAAATGCCCGGTTATTGGTGTATTTCTGTCAAAACAGTCAGTTTTTTCCTTGCACTTTCTTCATTGAACTGTTATTACGCTGTAGGTCTGCGTTCTGAACAGTACTATGGAAATATATTTTTTCAAGTGTCTTTTTTTTTTTGACGACTTTCAAGTGTCATACTTAAATATCTTTAAGGTGATCAATTACCATAAATTCAGTATTACTTTAGAATGTTGATCAATTACCAGACTTTGAGAACCAGGCTAGTAAACCATGGAGAAATTGTACGACCAGCATAAATGGCTGTGCTTTTGTAGATTATTTAAAAGGCTTCTGTTTACTGTTTGGCCTGTTCTGGACCCTGAAATTCCTGCAATTGTTTTTTGTATTTCATTGAAGTTTGATTTTATAGAATCTAGCCTAAGTATTGTCTCATGTTTGCTGCCTGAATCTGCAGTAGGAAGGTGTTTTCTAGTTTAAGAGATAAAAATCATTAGATGTGAAAACCAAACTTCGGCGTTGCATCAGTTTGCTTAGTTGAGTTCAGCACTTAATCTCGAAAACCATTACAAGATTTACTTCCAAGAGATGAATTAGGAGACCAAGCACTAGACCATGTGCCCAACTCATGGTACCTTGCACTTAAAATGGTAAGGGTGTGGTCCTTTCTTTGTTGATAACTTCTTATCGGTTATTTTTTCAGTTTGTTTGTAAAAAATTTACTAAAAAATGTCAAAGGGGCATTCCGAGAATCGAACTCGGGACCTCTCGCACCCAAAGCGAGAATCATACCACTAGACCAAATGCCCTGTTTCTTATGTTGTTCACCTAATGCCTTCTATTTGCATTATTCCTTTATGTAAGAGCATTTTTGCTTCCCTTGATTTCTGCTTGAATGCTCAATCAAAATTGTTTTTTCGATATCGCAGCTAAGCTGCAAAACAGATGGTCATCGTTACAAACCAGTGGTATGTTTTTCTTTTTCATTGCATTATGGAATTAAGAATATAACTTTATGGAGTTTTTGTTTATGATTTTCACTCACTGTTTTGAATGGGAGAGATTTGGTCTTTAGTTTTTTATCAACATCTTTGGAAAATGTAGGACTAAAAATATCTGATTTCTAAGAAATGTCTTGCTAGAATTTAGACCATCTACGTAAAAATGTTATTGGGGGCATTCCGAGAATCGAACTCGGGACCTCTCGCACCCAAAGCGAGAATCATACCACTAGACCAAATGCCCTATTGTTGATTTAGTTGCATTAAAGCATTAATTTGTCTTTTAATCATTTGGAAAAAAAAAAATACACACTTCATTCTGTTTTTATTGGAAATTCTAGTTCTAGTTTGAAAGGTTGATAATTACATTTTGTATCTAGTTCTGTTAGTTGACTTTCAAGGATTAATAGGAAAGGTGGATTGTCTGTAATTTAATATTGAGTAAATGCTTGTTGGCAATTGGAAAACTTACAAAAAGTTAATTGGGGCATTCCGAGAATCGAACTCGGGACCTCTCGCACCCAAAGCGAGAATCATACCACTAGACCAAATGCCCTGTTTCTGTGTTGTTCTCTTAGTGCCTTCTATTTGCATTTGTCTCCTTTCTATAAGAACATTGTTGCCTCCGTGTGCTTTTCTTTTTGAATGCTTAATCAAAATTCTTTTTCTGATTCCGCAGCTCATACATGTGAAGTAGGCAGCTTATAATCGAGATGGTCAGCATTACAAACCAGCGGTATGTTTTTCTTTTCCATTGCATTATGGAATTAAGAATAAAATGTTATGGAGTTTTTGTTTATGATATTCGCCTGCTGTTTTGAAAGGGAGATATATGGTCCTTAGTTATTTCATTGGAACTGCATTTGCAATATATGGTTTCCAACAAATCCAAAAAACGAAACCTTTTTCAGTTTGTTTGACTTTGAACGCATTTATCAAGCAATTTTAGGCTAGGAGCCTAGGATTCAGAACATATGTTGTACAAGAAGTCAATGGGGGCATTCCGAGAATCGAACTCGGGACCTCTCGCACCCAAAGCGAGAATCATACCACTAGACCAAATGCCCTGTTGTTGATTTAGTTGCATTAAAGCATTAGTTTGTTGTTTAATCATGTGGAAAAGAGAAACGCGCTTCTTTCGGTTTTTACGAAAATCTACTCAGAAAACAAGATACTGCTATAGTTAGCTCAAATTATTCTATATTTTACTTTTGAATCTGATAAGAAAATGTTTACTTTAGAAAATCAAAGAAAGAAATTGATTACGTTTTAGATCTAGTTCTATTAGTTGACTTTCAGGGATTAAAAGTAAAGGTGGATTCTCTGTAATTTAATATTGATGAAATGTTTGATGGCAATTGGAAAACTTGTTGTACAAAAAGTCAATGGGGGCATTCCGAGAATCGAACTCGGGACCTCTCGCACCCAAAGCGAGAATCATACCACTAGACCAAATGCCCGGTTATTGGTGTTGTACAGTTAAGCATTCTTTTTGCTTTATTACCCTTTCATGAAACATTTTAGAGCAAAAACATTTTTAAGCAGTTAAAGGGCACTACGAGAACTAAACTTGAGACCTCTCGCACCCAAAGTGAGAATCATACCACTAGACCAAATGCATGTTTTTAATGTTGTTCATCGAATGCCTTCTATTTGCATTATCTCTTTTCTATAAGAACATTGTTGCCTCCCTGAGCATTTTTGTTTGAATGCTCAATCAAATTTTTTATTTTTTATTTTTTTTCTGATTTAAGCTCATACATTTTGAAGTAGGCAGCTCACAATCGAGATGGTCAGCATTACAAACCAGTGGTATGTTTTTCTTTTCCATTGCATTATGAAACTAAGAATGAAATTTTGAGGAGTTTTTGATTATGATATTCACTCGCTGTTCTGAAAGGGAGATATATGGTCCTCAGTTCTTTCATGGGAACTGCATTTAATATGATTGTTTCTAACGAATCCAAAAAGTGAAACCTTTTTCGGTTTGTTTGACTTTAAACGGATTTATCAAGAAATTTTAGGCTAGGAGCCAAAAAGTCAATGGGGGCATTCCGAGAATCGAACTCGGGACCTCTCGCACCCAAAGCGAGAATCATACCACTAGACCAAATGCCCTGATGTTTATGTAATTCATTTCAAGCATTTGTTTGGTGTTTACAATCATTTGCTGAAAATTGAAAATGCTTTACGACTTTTTCTACTAGAGGGCGTCATACTTAATGAGTCTGAAGATTAAGTTTAATGTTCTAAGCATCTGAGCCTCAAGCTGTTTATTTTAATTTTTTTTTTTTGTCAAGTAAATCTGAGATGAAAGCTGCTTTGTAGATTTATTTCTATATGTTGACTTTTGGCACATGATACATTAGTACTAAAAGTCTTACATGGGATTAATTTGATCTTAGTGAAGTTTTAGGAAATATTCACTGTTGAAGTAGTGTGTTATCTGTGACAAAGAAAGCCAAAGAAAAATTTTAATGTAATACTTATGAATTCATAAACTAGCAATTAGGTCATATTTTTACAAAAAAAAGATCAATGGGGCATTCCACGAATTGAACTCTGGACTTCTCAGCTCCCAGAGCGAGCATCATGTTAGTAGACCAAATTTTCTGTTTTTTCATGTTGTTCAGTTAATGCCATCTATTTTCATTCCCTCCTTTTCTTATGATAACTTTTGCTTCCCTTTGGTGTTCTGTAACTTCTGTTAGAGGCTAATCATGATTGTTGTGCGGTTTCTGCAGCTCAATCCTGATGAATCTGGCAGCCCACGAATTCTGACGGCTTTCACACTGCAAAGTTAACTGGTTAAAAAGACTTGTAGACTGGACACAACGGTATGTTTTTCTTTTTGTTTGCATTATGACACTTAGTAATGAAAATTAATGTGGTCTATCTTTACTTCCTCTCGTTCTGAAATGAAGGAGAGACATATGATTTGCATTGAAACAAAAATATATTCTAAGCAAGTTTAAGACTTTAAGTTTGCTTTTGGTATGCATGCTTTACAAAAATTCGAAGGGAGGATTCCGAGAATCAAAGAGGACCTCTATTACCCAAAGCGAGGATCATACCACTGTACAAAATGTTCTGTTGTTGATTTAGTTCCATTAGATACACACTTCACTCAGAAAATACCCTCGGGGTTTTTCTTTAAGGGTTCAATTCTTGTCTTCTTGATGAAGCTGGCAACATACAGCTAGAGTATACTTGAAGGGTTCAATTTTTCTTGTTTAGATAAGGACCTAAGAAAGAAATTACGTTTTAGATCTAGTTCTGTTAGTTGACTTTCAGGGATTAACAGTAATGGTGGATTGATGAAATGTTTGCTGGCAATTGGAAAAATTGTTGTACAAAAAAGTCAATGGGGGCATTCCGAGAATCGAACTCGGGACCTCTCGCACCCAAAGCGAAAATCATACCACTAGACCAAATGCCCTTTTGATGTAAGCATTAGAGTCTGAGTTAAAACCATAACCATGATGTTAGGATCTGTTGAATCTGCAGTATCAGATGTAATGAGAATGATATGGTAAGTCTGGATGCTTCATGCTAGGTGTTTGCTTTTGAATCTGCAGTATCTCCTTGTGTATTTCCCCTGATACTAATCTTGATGAATCTGGCAGATTACAAAAAGCTAAGTGGTCTTCACTATTTGATGTGTACTGGTTAAAAGACATAAATTGGACGTGATACAGTAGTATGTTCTTCTTTCCTTTGCATTTTGCTCCTAATAATGAATCGTGAAGGCGATTTGTTTTTTACTTTCTGTTGCTGGAATGAAAAAGAAATATATGGTATGCAGTTGTTGAACAGATCTGTGAGAAAAATTAGGATTGAACCAAGAATCGAGTCTCTAAGCAATTTTCAGCTGCCATGTCGAACTTATATTTCAAAAAAAGCCTATGGGGGCATTCAGAGAATTGAACTCAGGATCTATTATTGGTAATGCATAATTATAATTGGCATTCAGCTAGTGATGGTTTCTGTTCAATCTGTTAACCAGAAAGCGTATTCTTTCTGCACTTGTGACTGAGTTGATGTGAAAGCAAGCTACATTGCGATTTTCATCCTATTTGTTGCAGTTTAGCACTTTATACAGAAAGTTAGAATATTTTTTTCCTAATTCCCCGTTGCAATAAGTTGAAGAGAAATCAACTGATGCATGATTAAGCTTTTCATTTGCAAAGGTGAGGAGCTACTGAAGCCAAAGTTGGAACACTATGCTTTCATGGTTGATCTTATATTCTCATGAGACGGGCTGGAAGTATGAATAATGCTTTGTT
Source organism: Iberis amara (assembly GCA_900406375.1). NCBI lineage: Eukaryota > Viridiplantae > Streptophyta > Magnoliopsida > Brassicales > Brassicaceae > Iberis > Iberis amara. The sequence continues at coordinate 5,593 of OVAV01000854.1, read as the reverse complement.
TGGGAGACATCAGAAAGGCCTAGCTCAGACGTTTCAGTTCTTGTAGAATTACACGGTAATGTTAACATCACAAGCATAGCTACAAGCCTACAAATGAGTTAAAACTGAATGTTGAGAAAAGACCTGGAGCTTACTTAGCATTATCCAATGTCTTAGCTTTTGCTGGTAAGTGGGAAAATGGGAGCAAGATTCCAACAAGTGACTAAAGCTAGAAAGATGTCTAAAAATATTGGTTGTAGTGCTGAGAAGCTCAATGATCATATTTTTGAATCAGGGACTGAGATTTATCAGGCGTTTTGATTTGGTCCAATCCATCCACAGAAGATTGATTGGAGATGAGACTTTTTGCCACTAAGTGGTTTACATAAGTGATAATAGTTATGAAACATTCAGTAAGGCTTTTTTTATTCATGCTCTTTAAATCAGATACAGCGAGCTTGAAAACATTTGTTCTGTGATGAAACTTAAAGTTATACAAATGGTTTGATTATTTTTGTGTTTGCGTTTCTCTCTCAGGAGAGCACAAATTCACCCTTTTGGAACTTACTCATGGCCTCCTTGAACTCAGGCATTGCAGATTCACGTAGATTCACCAAAACCTTAAACCCACTGTCTTTCTTGCTTCCAGCTGCAGCATCAGCATCAGTTGAGTATGGCAAGAAAAAACATGGTTCCATGCTTCCAAGTAACTTGTTTGATAGTGGCAAAACCGTCACAGGTCCTCCCCACCCAAAATCCACTGTCGAATGCCCTAAGTATCGCCAGTCCGTGAATCCAGTCACTCCTGTACCGGCATTGATTCCATCTTTGTGGTGCAGCTCTTGGAAGTCGATAAAGGAGCGAACATATTCATCACTCGCATTGGATTTGCTCTGTTTTATGATCTCTGCGGTTTTCCAGATGGGTTGATCTATGAGTTGTCCAGCTTTGAGCTGAGCATACATTGGCACACATCCATTTCCCCAATAGCCTTTAGGCAATGGTGGATTCATTAGTCTCCTTATGTTTATCGAATACACATATTTCACATTCTCCTCTTTCCCAATCTTCGCAGCTCTGACCCTGAATTGTGACAAATTTACTTGTTTCAGATCATAACACGGAAACGATTGCAAATAAAGGGTTTATACTTACTTGGCACGCCAAATGTAAGCGCCAAGAGCTTCGAATGTGGTGTAGTTAGAACCTGATTTCTCCAGCAACAAAGCCTTGAATTGATCCAAAGACTCATCGGTTACAAGGAAGCATTCTCTTTTAACGGCTCCAATGGTTTGTCCATATGGATCAAAGTCCTTATCCAGGCTCAAGAAGTCACGTACCGGAGCTCCAACGTAAGGCTTGTCTCTTGGACCAAGCAGACGTTCTCGATCCCAGACTGGTTCTATCGAGATCTGACTAGCTCCGCGAGCTAATTCCGCCATGGCGTTGAAGAAGAGACTAGCACCCAATCCATCGCATATGGCGTGGTGAATCGCTGCTCCTAGAACCCAACCACCGCACTGAAATGTCGTGACCTGGAGGATACAGGGATTGAGCATACCTTCCTCCCGGGTCGGATCCGGTACCAACCTCTCGACAAAACCTGGATCGGGTCCATCCAAATACCCGACGGATTCTAGTGTGCAGTTGACAGCAGCGTTGATTAAAGGGACGCTTTGACCAGCGCTGCAGTATAATTCGAAGCGGTTATCGGACTCGGAACGGCGGAGAGAGCCGGCGAGGGGGTAATAGTGGACTAAAGCAGTGGCGAGGGAGGCAGAAACGACGGCGGAGGGGATTTTACCGGCGACGGCGGAAGAGGAGGAGTAGACGCGGAGGTAACGGAAGCTGACATTCAGATTGTTATCGTTATCGAGATGAGAGAGAGAGAGTGGTTGGTGGTTGAAGAAAGGTTGGTGGGAAGGATGAACCAAGACTGTTTCTGTAATTTCAACTGTAGCCATTGTAAAAGGTCTTTGTAAATTCCAAAATAAACTTTTGGGGTCCATTTATAAATCCAAATAAAAAGGGAAAATCAATGCCTTGAGGAGTGTTCAGAGGCCACTAAAATCATCAACTACCAAACAGTCAAGTTCCATGACCTCTCTCACCTACAACACTTCCATACAATAATTGTATCTTAGCTTTTATCACACATACCAACTTATTCATTTTATCATCCATTTTTGTTGTTGTTATTGTTAAAAGTATTCCATTGCAATTGCATATACAATATAATACAATGAGCAAACAATTGGCTGGAAAACTAAAAACGAACAAACACTAATGAAAATTCACTGCTTTTATGAACTATAGCATTAAAGAATGAAGCAGAAAGAGTTTTGAAGAGGATGAAGAAGTATTTTTTATTTCATTCAACTTGAAAATACAAAATGTGTAAAGACTGCTTTTTTATAGCTAAATACAATGACACATTTTTAACCTAATCTTCACACCTTACGCCTCCATACTTTCGTCACACGTTCTTAGTGTCTCAAAACGGTTCTGTAAATGTATCAGTCCTTTTGGCCCTTGATTTTTGTCTTCTTCACAGCTCACATTTGTGCTTTTTTCTTTTGCAACAACTCTGATATTTCCTCTGTTTTTGTCTTCTTTCTCACTTGACCGTTGCATATCTTTGTTAGGCTTCATGGGCTTTGTTTCAGACTTGGGCTCGAAAAAAATTTCTTTTGTTTGAGCTGAGTTCTTCAAACGTTCTGTTTGATTTAGAAACTCTTTAGGTGTTAGAGAAACTGTTGCATTATTAGCCCCCCCTCAAACTTGGTGTGGGTGGTACATCTACACCTAGTTTGAACCTTAAATCTTGAAACGACTTGATTGGCAGTGACTTAGTAAAGATGTCAGTCAATTGTTGTTCTGCTGGTATGTGTTTAACAATCATAGAACCTAAAGCAACACGTTCCCGAACATAATGATGGTTTAGCTCAAAATGCTTTGTTCTTGAGTGAAATGTCGGATTTGCAGTCAAGTAAACCGAGGATAAATTATCACCATACAGTTCTGGAGTGTCAACAACTGAGATGCCTAGTTCCTTTAGCACTAAGCATATCCATGTTATCTCTCTTGTTGTGTCTAATAATGATCTATACTCAGCTTCAGTTGAGCTGCCAGCAACAGTTTGTTGCTTTCTTGAAGACCAGGAGATTAAATTGCTTCCCAGAAAAGTACAATATCCTCCTATTGATTGTCTAGTGAGCTTGCATCCAGCCCAATCACTATCACTATAAGCTCTTAGAGTGCAATCAGTGGTTTTAGCAAAAGCAATTCCCATTGAAATTGTTCCCTTAATGTATCTGATGATTCTCTTTAGCAGTAGAAAATCAGAAACTGTTGGTGAGTGCATCTTTTGACATACATAATTAACTGAGTATTGTATGTCAGGTCTTGTAAAAGTGAGGTATTGCAATTTCCCAGCTAGACTTCTAAAATAAGTTGCATTGTGAAAAAGTTCAGACTGATTTGGTACCTTATTCAGCTGCAATGGAAGTGGTGTTGAAGCTGGAGCACATTCTGTCATGTTTGCAACAACTAGAAGATCCTCTGCATATTTTTGTTGAGAAAGAAACAGTCCCCCTAAATAGAATTGGGCTTGAATTCCCAGAAAGTAGTGTAGTTTTCCCATATCTTTCATTATGAAGCTTGTATTGAACTCTTTATACAGATTTTGCAGTGAATCTGAACTGTTCTTGTGATGATCATGTCATCCACATAAAGCAGAAGCATGATTACATCTTTCCATTTTGTGTAGACAAATAGACTTGGATATGTTTTACAGCAGATAAATCCAAACTCAATGAGAAAATTGCTGAATTTGTTGAACCAGGCCTGAGGTGACTGCTTCACACCATATAAAGCTTTATGAAGTTTACAAACGTGATTTGGTTTCTCTTTGTTCACAAACCCAGCTGGTTGAACCATGTATACTTGTTCAGTTAGTTCACCATGTAGGAAAACATTAGTAACCTCCATTTGCTTGATTTCTCATTGCATCATTGTTACCACATGAAGCACTATCCTTATTGTGGCTGTCCTAACAACAGGGTTGTATGTTTCTAAGTAATCAACACATTCTTCTTGGTTGTAGCCTTTTGCAACTAAGCGAGCTTTTAGCTTATTCAAGGTACCATCAACATTTAATTTTGTTCAAAAAACCAGTGACCATGTTTTGGTTGAAAGACAATTGTTGATTTCTTCACACATGGCTGCATTCCATTTAGGATCTTTGAGAGCAGATGTAACTGTTTTTGGCTCTGGATAAGGTGGACTTTGAAGTAACATTGCATACTTTGGGTTAGGCTTTCTAATCCCATTTTTTAATCTTGTAACCATCTGATGTTGTGAAGCGTTTTGTTGTTGTATTGTTGGTGCATATGAGGCTAATGTTACAGGTTCTGTCCTGAGTTTAGATGAAGAGGAGTTGTTGCCTATAGGAACAAGATCTATGCTTGTCGTATACTCAGAACTCCCATTATTTGATTTAGCGGAACCTGTATCACTGTCTGTTGTGCTTTGTGTAGATGGTTGAGAAGATGCATTTGAATATGATGAAGAGGCATTGAAATTGGTTGGGGTTACTACTGTGGGTACTGTGTAATGCTGAATACATGATGGCTGCAACTGATGCTCTTGAATTGGTTTCTGAGCTGTTAAATATGTATCACTTTCACTAGCTGTTACTGGTTCTTTTGGAGATTCTGTTGGAGCAAAACTCTTATACCACGCTGTCACTAGTGGAGTAGCAGGAGACTTACAGAGATGTTTATATGAATATGCAAATGGGAATTTCAGTTCATCAAATATGACATGCCTACTCAGGTAGACTCTCCCAGTTGATGGCATTAGACATCTATAGCCTTTGTACTTGTTGTTGTAACCCAAAAACACACATTTTAGTGATCTAGGATTCATCTTATGTGTAGAGTAGTCACAGAGTGTAGGATAACAGGCGCATCCAAACACTCTTAATGTTGAATACTCAGGTGCATAGCCATGTAGTCTTTGAAATGGGTTTATATTTGATTCACTTCCAAGTATTGGTAACAGATTTATCAGAAAATTTGAGGTGAAGAAGGCTTCTACCCAGAATTGCAGAGGTGTTCTGCTTTGAAACAACATTGACAGTCCAAGCTCTACTATGTGCCTATGCTTTCTCTCAGCAAGTCCATTTTGCCGAGGGGTATGTGGGCATGAGATAAGGTGTTTTATACCACTTCTTTGTAGATGATTGAGAAAGTTTGTGCTAGTAAACTCACGTCCTCCATCACTTTGAAAAGATCCAATTTTAGTATGAAACTGGTTTTCAACTAAAGTTTGAAAGTTTTGGAAAACTGAGTAAAAATCTGATTTCTTCTTCAAAGGAAATAACCAACTAAATCTGGAATAATTGTCAAAAAGAACAACATAATAACAAAATTTTTGATTTGACATTATTGGTGAAGGTCCCCACAAATCACAATGGATCCTTTCCAATACTTTAGATGCAGTAAAAGATGATGCATAAAAAGGTACTCTTGAGTTTTTTCCCATTTGACATGCCTCACACAGTCTCTTGGTGCTCTTAGAGCATCTCCATTGGGAGTATCTCAAGTAGGGG